>JABUQX010035737.1:52500-60493 GCA_015478945.1 Trachelipus rathkii | reverse complement strand
TTGTATTATATATAAATATATATATATATATATATATATATATATAATATAATATATATATATATATATTAATATATATATTATATATATATATATATATATATTATATATATATATATATATATTTTATTATATATATATATTATATATATATATATATAATATATATTAATTATATTATATATTATATAAATACTTATATATATATATATATATATATATATATATTATATATATTTAATATATTATATATATATATTATATATATATATATATAATATATATATATATATATATATATATATTATATATATATATATATATATATATATATATATTATATATATATATATATATATATATATATATATATATATATTATATATATATATATATATATATATATATATAATATATATATATATATATATATTATATATATATATATATATTATATTATAAATAAATTTAAAATCGTCGTAAACTTTTTTAAAATAAAAATCTCTCTGAACAGCCCGACCATATGTAATATAAATTTATTTAAAACAATTGTTGTTCTTAAAAATAAAACCATGAATAAAATCCTCCTTTAACCGATTGTCTTAGATTTTCCGATTTTTATTATTTTTTTAAGCCAGAAATAAGCTCTCAACAATTCACTTGAATTAGGAGGCAAAGCAAATTGTGCAGCGGGCTCTTGCAAAATTTTAGGATAGCAATTGGATTTGCCTCTTTAACTGATTAACTTTGATTTCCGGGGTCGATTTTCATTTATTCCATCTTAATGACTTATAGAATTCTTACCTTTTATTTTCTTAAAAGATATAGGTTGAATGTCTTTTACTAGTAGTTGTCTTTATAGTTTTTTCAATCGCTTTTCTGCATGCTCCAATTTTCCCATTATCTGGAAAATTTGTCTGCTCCAACTTCATCTGACTGAAATTTCCTACAAGCGAGGATTCCTGAAACTGTTGAACTATCTGACTCCGGCCCAGATTTTGTTTCGATAGCGTTATTCATTTAAGTCCTAGTTCACAAAGAACACTCTAGCTTTAAATATCAAATCTTCAGTTCTGGGAAAGATCCTAAACAAAGATTGTCGACAAAAAATATTTTATTTTCAGTTAACATTCTTTACCTTCTTTCATGAATTTATTTTTGATTAACTAATTTAGGAACTCTAGAGAGATGTCTTTGTTAGTCTAGCTACACCTGATTGAAATATTTTTTGTTGTAAAGTTTGGGTGTTTTAATAATTCTTCTAGTGTTTCGAATTTGTTCCCACTGGACTGTCGGAGAGAGAAAGTCAGAGTACCGGCATCCATATAACTACTTACTATAATCTTTTAGTGCAGGAGCCTTAGAGCAAAAGACATACTTCCCCATCTTGTCTCTTGACCTAGATTGCCACTTTGCAACTTGATTTCTTTGAACTTCCATTAATCTTTGGATACGGCTGCTTTGCTATTGTTCTCGCCCTGCTTTATTAAGATTTGCTTATGAGTATTGTGGAGACCATCACGCACTGCCTAACTGCAAAGTATGACTCATCATCTCATGTAGTGCATGTAACGTTATCGGAACATAGTCTTTTCATAGTTATCAAGTTCATTCTAAAAACAACTATTACTTCTTTGGTTTGGACATTCAATAAAATCAGTATTACATTTACCAGTTTCCTATTCCTCACCCTCATTGTCATTATTTAATTTTTCAATCGTACTGATCATGTTTGATGCGTTTTCCGTAACTAAGCTAATTACTTGTCTCTTGTATTAGGAATTCTTTTAAGATGCCAGTAACAAATTCTTGAATATATTCGCTGAAATGTTGAGGATTTTTTTTTTACTGCTAACGTTTTAGAAATTTGTTTTTATCTTCGTCCTTATTATATAAAATTTTATTGACAATTAATTAGGGCTTTGCCCATGTGTAAGTATCCATTTTTAAAAGCACAAAGCGTTCCCTTTATGCAATTTTTTAAGCTTTTTTTTTTTTTTTTTTTTTTATTCTTCTTTTTTTAAACTAATTTACAAATATTTTTCCAGTCTAAAGAGGACTTCCAGTTTCTAAGCCATGTCTCCACCACAGTGCTTTAAATCCTGGTCATGCAAGAAAACTATTGGGTCACTATCTTTAACAACCATTATAATCAATTGTATTTTGAATTTCACTTTTAACATAGAACAGAACAAGTTTATGGCAACTGAAAAAATTTCCACTTTAGTCTGAGTTTTGAAATTAAAGGGTATCCTGATTACTTTAGCTTCACCTTTCTTTTTAAAAATTGCAGCAATGTCTGGGAATGATAGGTTTTAAAATGTCGCATTAATTTAAAGGATCAAATAGATGTATTGTGACCCCATGAGTAACTTTGGTTAGGTAGACTCTTTTCGTGCATTGATCGAAATGACTGTTTCCCATCAACTGTGTTTTAACTATTTTCATATTGACAATGGAAGTATTTTTATCTTCAGAGTGAGTAATATATTCAAGTACATGAGGTGTTTTATTTTGGTTTATGTTGACATGATTTTTCTAAGATAATTAAACTTAATTAATTAAAGTTACTTATAGAAGTTTTTTTTTTTTTATTGAATAATAAATATACATAATCAAATTTCTGAAAAAGAGGAATTATATATATATATATATATATATATAATAATATTTTTTAAATTATTATATATATATATATATATATATATATATATTATTATAATATATATATATATATAATTATATAATATATATATATTAATTGAAATGAGGAAACATATTTGTAGTTGATCTCAATTATTAAGATATACCTAATATATGATATATATATATACTATATATATATATATATAATATATATATATATATATATATATATATATATTATTATATAATATATATATATATATATATATTAAATATAACACCTGTTAGTAATCAAATTTAATAATTACTTAATTTTGTATTTGCGGAGCAGGAGCAGCCTCTTTTTTGCGGCTCCGACTCCGGCTCCTCCAGGCAACAAAAATTTTCGCCTCCGACTCCGGCTCCGGCTCCAGATCCCCCAAAATTTTTCGGCTCCGGCTCCGGCTTCGCTCCCAGTCCCTCAAAGTTGCGCCTCCGGTCTCCGGCTCCGGCTCCACCCAAAACCTTTGCGGCTCCACGGCTCCGGCTCCCGGCTCCGGCTCCGGCTCCGCAGCCCTGCGTATGAGGGTTGGAATCAATTTCACGTTCGTGATGAACCCAGGCACCTGATAGGACAATATTATTTGTCAACATCCAGTTTATAGAGATAATAATTAGACAATATTGCGGGTTAAAGAATGATGAGGACGCTTGGAAGGTTCATTCCAATCAGGCGACAAGGCTACCTTTACCAAATTCAAAGTAGCAGCTACTGTGTTCATGATAGCTAAAGGAAAAGGTAATGATTGTAAAGAACTGATACATTCGAGCTACAAAATCTTAGTTTCAAACATCGTTACATTAGTAAAGTTCATCTAGAGGAAGGAGCTGTAGGTTGTGCTTTCAAAGCTGTTGTTCTGTTTAGGAAAATAGCTCGTGAATGTGTAGAGGTTAAAAATATTCATTCGTATACAATTGAGAAAGCTGCAAAAACATTAGCTAAAGAATGTGGTATGGAATATACAGATTCTTTCATAGTAACTGACTTTGAAAAAATCGAGAATATCGAAAAATGTCGGATAGTCGTGTTCGGTCCTGAAGGTAATGGAGTAAAGATACTTTATAATCCCTCTAATGAGAACAGAGACGATCCCTTATACATTATCGGTCATGACGGGGTTAATCATTACTATGCTGTAACAGAAGATAAGTTAAAGTTATGTTTTGAGAATACCAAAAAAAAACACAGGGCATATATGAATGGGATCTTTTGCACTTATTGCTGTTACACTTTCAATAGTAATAATATAGCGCATAAATTAGATTGTGAACATTACGGATGTAGACAATGTCTAGATGATAAGTGTAGAGGCTCATTCAGCCACGATGGTATATTCCATGAATGTCGTGAATGTAATCGTGAATTTTATAATGCAAACTGTTTTAAAAAACATCAAATAATACACACGTGCAAAAAATATAAGATTGTACACTCTGTCTGAACAAAATAAAGGCTGATGTCGTAAAATGGATTAGCTTCAAACACGAACTGTACAAAAGCTATTGTACTATATGTAAGAAAATACGAAGCCTAAAGAAGACGATTTCGTATTGTTACATGAAGAAAAAGAAAAATAAGAAGAAGAATGCTAAGAAAGATACAGACCTGAGGTTTATACATGTAACTTCGATATTGAGACATACCAGGAAGATAAGGAAGATGATGATAAAGGAAAAAGAATAACAGAATTGAGTCCTTATTTACTACTAGTAAGCCAGATGATATGTGATGTATGCACCGATTAAAAAGGGGCAAGTTATGTTCACATTTGCGGTCTAGAACAAGAAACATTTAAATGGAGGTTGAAAAAGACCGGGTAAACTTTCAAATTGATTTTCTATGGACTTTCAAGTAAAAGATCTAAAATCAAAAAGTAATTGTGGACAGCACATAATGGTGGTAAATTTGATCATCAGTTCGTAAATCTCATCATTGACCCATTCTAGTTTTAAATCTATCGGTAGCAATCCTATTAAAAGAGGCAATAAAATCATTTCAATGGGTCGAATGGAAATATAGTCTTCAGGGATACATTATTATTTACACCTTGTGCACTGAAAAGCATGCCTAAATGCATGGGTGTCAGTGAAAAAGACAATTCCAAGGGTTTCTTTCCCTATACATTTTTAAATGAAAGCACCTTGAATTATAAAGGACTTATTCCAGATAAGAAATTCTTCGAAATAGAAAAAATGTCGACAAATGAAAAGCAAGCATTTGAAGAGTACTATAATAAGTTTATAGGTAAAGAATACAATATTTTTGAAGAATGTGAAAAGTATTGTGTACAAGATGTTAATATACTAAGAAAATGTTTTGAGAAGTTTAGGGGCAGTTTCATTAAAGAATTTGATATAGATTGTCTAGATAATAACACAACAATTGCATCTTTATGTTTTACACTTTATAAAAATGTGTTTATGCCTGAGGAAAAAATTACTATTCTAGGTCGAGAGAACCCTAAACCTTTCACCTATGAAGCAATTCGCTGGCTTATGTATCAGGAAAAATTGAACAATATAAACATAAGACACGCACGCAACGGTGGAGAGAAAGGGTTCAAAATTAAGAACAAGTGGCTTTACCCTGACGGGTTCGGATATATGAACGGTATGAAAACTGCTTTCCTATACCATGGTTGTGCATGGCATGGTCATAAAGGCTGTAATAAAGGAAAAGGTACGCTGCATAGCGTATCGGCTGTTGACCGTTACAATCTTACCATGAAACAGGAAGATAGGTATAAAGAAGCCGGTTTTAATGTCATACGTGTGTGGGAATGTGAATGGAAAATGCAAAAAGAAGAAATTATTCAAGATCCTAATCACACCGATAAAAATATAAGCATTAGTGAATATATTCAACGTCTTAGTAATGATGTTGTTAACAACAGGCTCATAATTGATGATTCATTGCTTGGAGGTCGTACTGAACCCTTCGTACATTACTATCCTCCAACTAAAGGACAGAAGATCATGTATTTAGACTATACATCACTTTATCCTTATGTACAGAAACGAATGAAATACCCTTGTGGTCCCCCAGAAAAACTAATAGGTGATAAAGTACCAGACATTGAATCATTCAAGAATGGACTCAACGACAAATATTTCGGCACAGCTTACATTAAGATTCTTCCTCCTCAAGACTTATACATCCCTGTCCTCGCTGAACGAACCAAAAATAAACTAATATTTTATCCACTCTGTGTTTTTACAATGGGTCAAAAGTAATAGCACGGAAATGCATCATGATTGAGATATGAACGAGCCATTGAAGGGTATAACAACACCTGAAATTCAATTGGCAATAGAGATGGGTTACGAAATAATTAAAATTTTTGAAGTTTGGACGTTTAAAGAGAAGAGTTTTTATTTGAAGGATATGTGAAACCACTTGCCTAAAAAATAATAGACAGAGCATCAGATCTACCAAATCATATTCACGAGGTATGATCCTGATTTCGGAGGAAAAAACTTAAAGAATTTCATCCCCTTTCAAGAAAAGGAAGGTAGTCGTACTTGATAATTAACAATATAAACAAGAAAAATCCTGGCTGCGATCATTGCAAAACTGTGTTCTCAATTCCTTTGGGGGAAAATTTGCACAAAAATACACCTAGCAAGAGGAAGATGTAGTATGTAACTAGTGATAAACAAGTATGGGAAACTAATAACCAAAGCGATATTGAAGTCCCTAGCGTTATTCCAATAGGCAGTAAATATGTTGTGACAGTTGTAAAAAATGCGCTAGCCGAACGATCGTCAACTGCTACAAATATTCCTATTGCTGCATTTACAACTGCATATGCACGTATAAAATTATATGAGTTACTTAACAAAGTCAAACAAAGGGCATTGTACTGCGATACAGACTCTTGTATTTTTGTCGCTGGAGAAAACGATGAAGTTCCTGAAACAGGAAACTTTTTAGGTGAACTAACAGATGAAATAGCAGATTATGGTCCTGGGGCCTACGGTGATTCCTTTGTGTGTACAGGGCCAAAGTCTTATGCTGTTAGAATAAGAACCGCTGATGGAAATATAAAATATATTGTAAAGGCCAAAGGCCTTACAATCAATAAAGATACAAAAGATACTATCAATTTTGAAAAACTGTTAAAGTTGGTGTATGATCATAGTTCTGAAAATAGTACAGGCCATGATGAGTCATTGTATGATGATATCAAAAAAACCATTGATTGTTAAGTGAAGCAATGAATGAAATACAATCTGTTAATGTTGATAAAGATGATGCACGAGACGACGACCTACCTCATAAAAAGGCAGCTCGAATAGACGAATCACAGAATCCTAATGCTAATTTACACGGGAGTAACAGAGGAGGGTTATGCTATAGTATTCCTACTACAACTTTTCAACCCGGAAAATACGGAGGTGTTAGTATTGTATCCGGGACCAAGATGATGCAACATACAGCTGATAAGCGGTTTTCTATCAAAAATTCTTTTCGAACAGCATCCTATGGGTTTAAGGGCACGTTAATCTCCATTTAATATATTATAAATATTTATCTATGTCTAATGTACAATGTTTAATGTTTTTAAATATCCGCTTCTGAAAATAATAAAATGTTAAATAATAAAGTTATTTTATTTAACCCTTACATAAAATCATTTTCATGTTTCATGTTGAAATTTTCTGAAAGGGGCGGGGTCTAAAAACGGAATAAGCCTAAAAATTATTTCATTTACCTTCTGAAAGTGCTTCAACGTAAGGTGTGCGTGACGATAGTGTGTGTGTGTGTGTGTGTGTGTGTGTGTGTGTGTGATTGTGTGTGTGAGAGAGGTGTGAGCGTGTGAGTGTGTGATGTGTGGTGTATTGTGTGTTTGTGTGGGTGTGTCATTTATTCTTAGTTCATTACACAAGTTAGGTCAGGATATGATAAATCTTTGTTTAAATATTACCATGTTAATGTGAAATTAGCATTGATGTATGTTACGTTGATATGTTGAAAAACAGTGTGAAGTAGGTTACGTTTTTTATCGCTGTGTTTAAGTTACTCTCTACTTCGTTGTTATAGTGTGGAGGTTTGTTAATGCTTATTCAGTTCATTCGTGTCCTTAAGCGTGTATTCTATGACTTAATATCAGTGAGTGGCTTACATTATATTTTTCAGTTCAATGATGCTTATGATTGCTTTGACATTAGTGCTTGGAAAACTTTGTTACTACATATATCGTTTGATCATGTATAAAGAACTTTATTTTATGTTATGTTATACAAAATGAATATGACTTGAAATCAATAGATCAATATGTATCAACTAGATCACCATTAGATCAAT
>JABUQX010035737.1:32500-47500 GCA_015478945.1 Trachelipus rathkii | reverse complement strand
CGATGGAAACTCGTTATACACCTTATCATATATAGGTATCATTTACTGTGGCCTGTTGTTAAAATGTTAGTGAGCACCCCATGGGGGATGCTGGCCCCGTCAAAACATTGAATATTGACGTAGAAGGCTGAAACTTGGCATACACCTATCATATAATGTATTATTGCTGAAACCAGAGTTAAATTATGTTGAGCACCCCAGGGGGGATGCTAGCCCCTTAAAAACTTGAATATTGACGTAGAAGGCTGAAACTCGGTATACACCTATCATATAAGGTATCATTGCTGAAACCTGTGTTAAATTGTAGGAGCACCCCAGGGGGATGCTAGACCCTTAAAAATTTATATATGACATTAGAACGATGAAAACTCGGTATACACCTACAATATAAAAAGTGATCTCACAGCAGAAAGATGTTAAAGCTAGATAGTGAGCACCCCATGGGGGGGATTGCGGTCCCCACAAACCTGAAATAACTGGCATAGTAACGACGAAACTTGGTATTACATCTTTTCTTATAGATCTACCGATTACAGAAAAAAAAAAAAAAAAAAAAAAAAAAAAAAAAAAAAAAAAAAAAAAAAAAAAAAAAAAAAAAAAAAAAATTAAAAATTTAAAAAATTTAAAAAAATTTTAAAAAATTTTAAAAAAAAATTTAAAAAAAATAAAAAAAAAAAAAAAAATTTAAAAAAATTTAAAAAAAAATTTTAAAAAAATTTTAAAAAAATTAAAAAAAAAAAAAATTAAACATATTTTATTCGTTTTAAGTTTATAACTTAAAAAATTTATGTTTTTTATATAAATCAAACACCCTCAAAAGCCTCTGGAGCCTCTGGAGCCTCTTGAGCCTTCCCGGCCTCTTCCCAGCCTCCCCTCCCTCTCGCCCCTCCCCATCTATGATCTGTTGATTCATGTCATATTTTGTATAACATAACACAAAACTTTTATTTATTTTTGTTTTATATGCTTTAAACAGTTTGTTTTTACTAAAATTTACGCTTTTCATATTTATAACTTAAGAAATTGGGTTTTACATACCCTAAACCTGTAAATCAGTAAATCAAACCACCCACCCCTCCCCCATCCCTACCCAAATCCAGGATATTTAATAACAATTACATATAGTATAATATTAACAAAAATAATTTATTCAATAACCTTGTTCTAATATCAACTGCATCAAAAAATGAATATATTATAGCTTGTAAACATATATAACAACTAGATCTAATAAAAACTTAACATAATTTAAGAGTATTATAATGATAATTCATATACAATTGAGTGCAGAACAGGATATTACCCTTACTAATACACTTTTTCTAAACATACAACTGATATATTTATACACTAACATTATAGTAATAAATTTAACATAAAAAATTTTATTCATAACCTTGGTCTAAAATCATTACTGATCAACAAGAAAAGCTCTTACTGCAACTGAAAAAACAATTAGTGCAAAAGTCTTTAACACAATCAATAAAGCAACATAGCATTCATCCTAGAAACTAATACAGAGAATCATAAATAAAAAACGTTTAACATCACAACAAACAGCTAACACATGCCCTTAAACACAATTATCCAAATAAACTAGAAATAAACATCAACAAGGACTTCTACATAACTTAACATCAACAGTAAAGTAAAAACTAACAACAAACCTTGAGCGACAGAATGCTCAACAAAAATCCTTTACTTACACTTATCTAACATATACATGATTGTTTTACATTAACATATAAGTTAACAATTTAAACTAAATTAATTACAACAACTACATGTGTAAGAGTATCTATGATTCAAATGAGAATTATATTCTAATAACGTTCCATAGTAGATCACAATATTCTTAAAATAGCAAACATAGATCATATTGATACTACTAGAATATAATGTTACACGCACAATCCATAACAACATCTTAATACCACGAATAGGCAGTCAACCATTAACAAAGTTCAAAAATACTTTAAATACAACTATGTGACATATAACTAACATAATTGCATACAAATACGTAAACTAAAATTATCACAAACTTTGTCCAAAAATAACACTCAACCCAACTCCATCAATATATAATGCTCCCTATCCTTTTTGACACCACAAAAAACAATAAAAAAAAATATAATAAGTTACACTATATTGACCTGATAAAATTTCTTTAAATCAACAATACTGTGACTGAAATTGTATTAATATTGTCTACACAAATGCTAATACCATAACGCAAGCAAAGATTATATCACATATCAATAAAGCTAACACTCTCATACATAACCTGATTAACAATATAATGAGTATAACATTTCAAATCGAGAACATATAACCACATATGCGCCTGAAATAAAATCACATAAACAATTAGCAAAATTCTCAAATACTAAACAACATAGGAAATAAAGTAAAAAACTAAACTCAGTTTGCATAAACAAAATAAACGTAAAACCTATCATACAGTTATATCAACATTTAAATCTTCATAAATACATAATCAATTATAACTATTATTATATAAAACACAAATGTAATATTTTGCATCACCACGTCCCTAATATATATCATAATACTCGTTAATCATACGACAAAATAATAATGCCATAATAAACGTAAAAACAAAGTATATAGGAGTATTTAACAAAAGCTAACACTATCAATTAGTGCAAAATAGAACCAGACAGGAAATATTAAAACATACACCGAAAAAAAACACTACAATACTAGTATTATAAAACTAAACGAAAAATAAACAGACTAAACAGTTAATACAAAGATTCAATTAACTTAAATACAACAGTAGGAAGTAAACTAGACAAAATATATAGAACGTTGCCTTCACATCTATTTTATTCATTTTTAAGTATTATTAAAAAAACTATTTAATATTATTTTTTAACTTTAATACTTTAAAACTTATATGTTTCAAAAAAACTAATTTTAGCATATTTGAGTAAATATATTTCTTTTAAAAACATTTGTATATTACTAAGAATATATATATTCTAATTTATATGAGTTATAACCATTAAAATTATTTTGCCTTTTTACATAACGTACCTAAAAGCCAAATAAGTAAAAACAGATAAATCAAGTTAAATAATTAAAACCACCCGCAACCACACCTTACCTCACACATACTTACTACAAATATCTAATATCCATATTTAGATCTATATGTATATCTAAGATTGATTTATCATAAGTCATATATTATTGCTATAAAACTATAATACATAAAAAATAAGCTCTTCATAATAACATATAATCAGTTAACAGTCCAACGAATAATAAAAAAATTAAGAGTGATAACGAATGTTTATTCACATCAATTTAAAAGCTAACATATGACATTAACATGAACTAAGAAGTATAATGAACAAAAAAAAACAAAAGAACCTAAACATAGCATATAACAGAGAACGAAGATAAACTGAATAAACAATTAGACAAATAGTTCCATACTTAACAACAATAGTAGAAAAAGAAACTAAAAAAGAAAAAGTAGTAAACGTAAAGAAAAAAAAAGGATCACCCCCGAATTATACATTATGAATCAAAAGCATATCATACTTTAAACATAATTCAATGTTTAATTTTTAACAATTAAAACATTAAGGAATATATTTATCAAAATTTAATCTATAACCCAAAAACATATATACTCATAACATTAAAGTACATTACTCCCCAACGAATAAATGCTAAACATATATCAAATAAAAATTATTTAAATTATAACTGAACATAAAACATTAATTGAGCTAAGATAACAAAAAAGACTAATACCTACCACACCTTATATATTACAAAACGATAATAAAACTGCAACAATAATAAACAAAAAGTCTTCCTACGTATGAACAACAGTAAAATAGAAGCTAAACAAAACAATGTCCTAAACAAAACATAAGCCACATAATTATCACAACATATTTTCAAGTTATATCATCTAAAAACATTTCAATTGTAATAATATTAATAATAAAAATAGTAATAATATATCAAAAAAAAAAGCAATTAACAAAAATTATCATTAGTATACCTAAAAGAAAAAAACTATCATACATGAAAACCATATTAATTAATTATATTAATATATTATTATTATTATTATATAATTTAATTATTAATAATTATAATTATTATTATTATGTAATTATTAATATTTATATTAATTCCAGTATATAGATCACAAAAATAATGCCAAAAATGGAAAGCGTAAACAGAATAAACGCATCATAAGTGATGGATAATAACTATTAGAATAAAAACTGCAGGAAAAGCATACGGCAACAGTATGTAGAATCTAGATAACAGATTAAAAAATATTCAGGCAAACTACACGCTAACAGCACTAAAAAGTTCTGTAAGCGTAAAATAATACGAAAAGTTAACCTAACAATACCACATAAGACAAATAAAACATTAAGTAACTGAAACCTATTTATTTATTTATTTAAATATATTTTTTTTCAATCATCTCTCTAGCAATGACCAATTATTAATTCTAAAACAATGACGAATGTGACTAAATTTATAATATAAATACTAAAAAGAACTATCACAACTATGAACAAAACATAAATAAATGCTACACTACATGATACAAGTGCTCCCTTCAAATAAAGCTAACACAAAAACCCCCCCCCTCCCGTGTCTAACTAAGAAACACAATGTAAAACCACACACGACACACACAGGACAAAACACACACACAAACTCCACACACACACACACACACAACACTACTAACACAACACTATACACATAACAAACTATATAACATAATCTTACAACAACTGAATAAAAACGAGGTATAATATTAATAGAATATCCTTAATCATAAAATAATTACAAGTATTAAGTAGCTAACATTATGGAAGCAAAAAAAACTAAGAATATACTATTATCACACTTTATACCAAAACAATATCTCATATAAAATATTAAATAGTCAATTTTACAATTAATACTATGTATAATATGATTAATGAGAACTAAACAAAAAATTTAACTTCGACCTAAAACCATCAACAGCCATATTTAAGGCATTACAATTAACAATGTAAACTTAATAAAATATTAGAAGTTACAACAAATACCAGCATGAAAGTCAATAAGTAGCAAACTCAATCTATTTTAACTATCTAATACATAAACGATCAAAAATATAATAATTATTAATTATATTATTATTATTATTTATAATATTATTATATAATATATTAATTACCACTATAGAATCTTCAATCAAAACCAAAATAACGATAGAGCGGACCATATCGCTAGGAATGTTACACATAACTAGAAATTAAGAGTTGGTATAAATGTCTATCTACACTGCACCATATTAACATACATCAATCTTATAACAAAGAACATAAGGAGTTTGGTTACAACATCTGTTATCCTCTTGAAGAAGATCAGGATAACAAAAGAAAACGTAGAAAATTAAAACATAGACACATTACAAAAAGTACAAAAAAATACGTGTGAAAAATGAATAAAATTAGTTATTGAAAGGAGTAAATAAACAAAAGAACGGGATATCAATTACATGTAACATCTGATGACTGTTTCAATAACAAGAAACGTATGAAAAGCGAAATATCAAAACATCTAATATCACTCTATAGAGATGAGGTAGAGAAACAAAGAACGTGAGAGAAACAAAGATTATTTCAAAGCAGCTGAGTGAGAAAATTAAATAAAAAATATTTGTTTAAAGGGGAAATAAAAATAGACGAAAGGTATAAGTATTCAAAATTGAAACAATCTGGTGCCTCGCTGATATACTTTCATGTCCTAATAACGATTGTAATATGAATGGAAAAATACATCTTACATTGAAGGGTTAAAATATTGCATGTAATAAAAAAACATGTTAAGGCAAAACACACGATACACTACAACACACACAACATATTACATAACATATTACACCCTAATAAATATATAATAACTAATAAAATATAATAAATAAGATAATATATAATATATATAAATAAAAAAAATAAATAAAATAAATAGATAAATAATAATAAAATATATAATAAAAAATATTATAAAAAAAAATATAATATATAATTTTATATTTTGGATATTGGTAACATTGATTAAATAAATAAAAGGAATATTATTTTATCAATGGCCCCAAGAAATAGGTGACATACTTCACTGATTGTTAACATTAATATTAAATTTTTTGTTTTAACCGATTATTTTGTTCCTAATACTGTGATTAAATATAAACAATTACGTAATATTTCTATTATGCTTTTAGATTAATTTTATAGATTGCTTTCTTTTAAGGTTATAGATTAATGAAATAATAGATGAATTTATTTATTTATAATATATATATATTAATTTATTATATTTATAAAGTCCGAAGTTTGAACGAAAAACACCTCGGCCGCTAACCCCGAGAGACTACATCCAACGCCCCACGTCAGGAGCGTTAGAAACCTTAAGCGCTATTAAACGAGGTACTACAGCGTTATCAGCCATATTACGTCTCACCTTTCGGGGAATATAACAATAGATACGGCGTAAAAAATAGATCCGTACCGCATATCCCTCTTGGTGGACATATTAATATATTAAATAAAATAAATAAATATAAAATATATATAATAATTATAAATAAAAATAATTAAATAAATAATATATAAAAATAATATAATATATAATATATAAATATAATATATAAAAATAATAATAATATAAATATATATAATAATAAAATATATATATTATATATATATAAGGAAATAAGTTTTAAGTCAGTAAAAGCAACTTGTTCATTTTAATTCCTTTATTACATAATTAGAAACTAAATAATCACTGACATACATATTTTAACATTAAATATATTTACAAGATTATTAAATATAAATATATTACAATATATATATATATATATATAAATATATATATTAAATATAATTATATATATATATATATATATATATATATATATATATATATAACACTATTCAACCTATCATGGAGCTTAATGAGGATTTCAAATTTAAACATTCTAAGTCTTTACAAATATGCCTATCATTTGCGTTGTTGTTCCTCAGATAGTTTCTTATCTCTTCAATACCATCCGATAGCACATATGTAAAAAGTTCTCTCTCAGATATCATAGTATGTTTACTGTCAGGATCAGCAGCGTAAATACTTCCGCTCCATTGTTTTCTAAATAGATAGATGAATTTCTGCACGTTCATAGATTTTAAGAAGTTTTCAATATTAGTTTCAGTATCATCAGTTAGATTTTTCTTAAACGCACAATATTCGTGGTATAACATAGAATGAGCTACAGTTACGTAATTACACAGTATTTCAGTCTTCTTCATCTGCATTAATACCCTCTTGCGTACCTCTGCCATATATTTCAACCGTTGTATACCTTTAATACTGATTCTATGAGTAGTGGGATCAAATGTACATGATTCATTACACGTCTTCCATACTAGAAGCTCCATACCTATCCTGTGTGTAATTACATACTTAGAAAAGGCGAGAGTAAGTTGTCTACCATCATGACCCTCTCTTAGGCTAATAACAATCTTCGGTGAGTCTAAAAAGTCGGTAGACTTAGAGTACTTCTTGAGCCATTCTTCAACATGGTGACATATAGAGAGTAGTTCATCCTCGCTCATAAAAATACGTTTGTTACTAGAGCATATAGGTTGATTAATACACGTAAAAAATTCAAACCCATTAGGTTTTCTTTTATATAAGAATGAAACACCGTAGTCAGGGATCTTGACTGTCCATTGTACAATATCTTCTATAGAGGTATATCTGTTAAGATGGGTCATGATATCCACACTGTAATACACTTGATGAAAATAAAACACTTTCAAGACTGAGCACAGAACTTGTTCAACGTTTAGCTGTTAAAGCAACTATGGTATTAAAATGAGTTTAGACCTATAAGTAAAATAAAATCCCTGTTCAAATACAGCTTTAAAGAGGTATGATAATTTTCAACCAATCACATAAAACACAAGCATAGGAGATAAGGGATATTCAACCAATCACAGGATAGGTTAAAAGGAGAAAAGATATATTTCGTCCAATCACAGGAAAGGCGAGAATTTCCCTCCTTTTCATCTCAAAAGGTCTCCCTGAAACAACGTGTTTCAGATTAAAATATATTTATTTAGGTTTTGTTCTTACATGTTATCCTGTTTGGTATTGTTAAGATTCGTTTTTCAGCCTTACCCTTAAGCGTTTATAGATATTGCGTATATCGTTAGATTATCAGGAGTATATATATATATATATATATGTCCACCAAGAGGGATGCGGCGGGTCACTCGCGGACTAATTGTTATACACCCGAAAGCTGTGGAGACGTAAAGGCATGAAGACGCGGAAACGTGAAGCGCTAAGGTTCTAACGCTCGACATGGGCGTTGGATGTAGTCTCTCGGGTTAGCGCGAGGTGTCTGGTTTTAACAACATAAAATTAAAAATTAAATAAAATTAAAAATAAATAAATAACTTTTAACAAAATATAAATATAAAGAAGAATAATAAAAACTTAAAAGAAAATAATAACAAAACGAAATGTTTATATTAAAAATGTGAAAGAAAAAATAATCGGAAAAACAAAAATAATATTAAAGCGACCAATGTGAAGATCTTTATATTAATATCTTACAAATTGATAAAATATATCTTATTATTAAAACCAATAATTTACTAACTGCTACAAAATATTTATTTTTATATATAGTATATATATATATAATAATTATATATATAATATATATATATATATATTATATATATTATATATATATAATATATATATATATATATTTTGTGTGTGTGTGTGTATGTGTGATGTGTACGTGTGTTTGCTTACATGTTTATACGCATAGCAATTTACCCTTCATGTAAGTTGTTGAACCACATTCATACCATTGTTAGAACAAAGCACCAGATGTTCATGTAATTGATACCCTTTCTTTGTTTATTCCCCTTCAAAACTAATTATCTTTTTCACGCGCTTTTGAATGGCTTGTTTCTCACGTTCTTTGTATCCACCCTCTCAAGAGGATAACAGATGTTGAATCGCTTTTCATACGTTTGTTAGAACAAAGCAACAGATGTTCATGTAATTGATACCCGTTCTTTGTTTATTCCCTTCAAAACTAATTATCTTTTTCACACGCTTTTGAATGGCTTGTTTCTCACGTTCTTTGTATCCTATCTCTCAAGAGGATAACAGATGTTGTAACCAAACCCTTTGTTCTTTGTTAAAGATTGAGTAATGTTTAGGTGTCAGGTAGAGAGCATTTTACCAACCTATGTTCTAGTTGTGAACATGCAAGCGATATGGTCGCATACGTTATTGGTGTTGTGAGATCTATGTGGAATAATAATAATAATAATAATAATAATAATAATAATAATAATAATAATAATAATAATAATAATAATAATAATAATAATAATAATAATAATAATAATAATAATAATAATATATTGATCGTTTATGTATAGTAAAGATTGAGTTTGCTACTTTGACTTCAGCTGGTAAGTTTAAACTTCTAATTTTAGTTACATTGTTAATTGAATGCTATATGGCTGTTAGGTTAGGTCGAGTTAAATTTTTTGTTTAGTTCTCATAAATATTACAACGATAATGTAAAATTGACATTAATATTTTAGAGATATGTTTGAAAAAGTGTGAATAGTATAAGTTTTGCTCCAATGTTAGCTACTTACTGTATTTAAGTAAGGAACTTTATTAATATTAACCGTTTATTCGTGTGTAAGATATGTTTAGTTTGTTATTTTCTTTATATATATATATATTATATATATATATATATATATATATATAATATATATATATATATATATATATATATATATATAATATATATATATATATATATATATATTAACTGATGGTTAGGGAGGTGGGGCGGGTGGTTTGATTAGCAGATTTACTGTTTTAGGGTATGTAAAACACATAGTAAATTAATAAAAAATATGACTTGAATCAATAGATCAATAGATTCATGGAAATGGGTAGAAGGGTGGGTGGGTGGTTTGATTAACTGATTTACTGATTTACTGCTTTAGGGTATTGTAAAAATGCAAAAAAAAAAAATTAAGATTATAGACATAAAATGAAATAAATTTTAGGTTATTAAAACAAAATGTTTTACCTTAATAAGAAAAATGTTAAACATTAATCTTAACAAGTATAAAGCTTTTATTTACATAATAAAAATAAATAAAACTAAAATAAATTAAGTACAAAATATAAATGTAAATTGAAACTTATAAAATAAATTTAAATAAGTAAAATTAAAAAATAAAAAAAAGTTTCTATGTTAACGTTATTCGTTGATCTGTATGATCTATAGGTTATTTTATAGGTTTGCTGGAGAATTTTGCTAATGTCCACATTTATTTTCATAGTTCAAATTGATGTTATATTTGATATGCAAGACACTTTGATGAAGGTAGTGTCAATTCTTAGTTCAAGATGTAGGTATTCTTTGATAGATTGGTCATTTGTTAAGGGATTTTGTAGTATAAAAAAACAAACAGAGAGCTTCTTTTTCCATAATACTGCTTTAAGCTGTTGCTGTATGTTTGGAAAAGTTGTGATACCATTGAGTTGTATTGTGTTGTTAGCTACTTCACCTTTGATAAGTATCGAAATTTGTGAATGTTAGCCGATTATTCATCGGAGGTATGTTAGGGTTTTCGTTTGTACATTTATTATTCTAATCAGGTTATGTTATGTTAGCTCTATTAATGTGAAAACTTTGACGTTAGCATATATTCATAGGTCTGTATGATAATTAGACAAAGGTTATGATAAATTGTTTTAAATATTACAATGTTAATGTAAATTAACATTGATATGTTAGAGATGTGCTTGGAAAAAGTATGGAATAGGTTACGTTTTTGTTATGCTATGTTAGTTTTACTTACTGTTGTTAAAGTGTGGAACTTGTTGATGATAAGCTGTTCTATTCGTGCTTAAGGTATGCTAGGTTTGTTGTTGCACATTATATTCTTAGTCAGGTGTTATTGTTAGCTTGATTAATGGGAAAAACTTTGCTACGTTAGCATATATTCGTGATCCGTGTATAAAAGAACTTTATTTTTATGATATGTTTTTCCTCAAATTGATACATCGAAAATGACTTGAATCAAATAGATCAATAACTCAAATATATCATGGAAGGGCTAGGAGGTGGGGTGGGTGGTATTGATACTTGATTTACTGTTTTACAAGCTTAGGGTATGTAAAAACACAAATTTTTTATGTTATAAACATTAAAATAAATAAATTTAGTTAAAACAAAATGTTTTAAATAGAATAAGCAAATAAATAAGTTTTTAAAATATATTAGCATTATTTTAAATAAAAAAAAAAATAAAAATAAATAAACATATAATATAAAAAGTAAATAACTAACTTTAACAAATATAAATATAGGAATAATAAAAACGTAAAAGAAAATACATAAAAAAACGAAATTGTTTATATTAAACATGTGAAAATGTAAATGTCTTCAACAAGGTTTATAGAAAAAATTGTTACACATTTCTTACATCAAAGAAATGCATTCATCTCGTGATCAGTAAGTTAGTACGATGATTGCCAGGCTAATGTATTAAGTAAAGTGTTTATAATTATTGTGTGTGTGTGTGTAGTGTGTGATGTGTGTGTGATATAGTAAAGAATGAGCTTGCTATGGCGACTTCTGCTGAATAGGTTGGAAATGTCTAATTTAGTTACCTCTGTAAAGAATGCTGTATGGCAGTATAGGCTAGGCTGAGATAATTTTGTTAGTTTTCAATATTACAATGTTAATGTAAATTAACATTATATTTTAGAGATATGTTGAAAAAGTGTGTATATTTTTCATGTTAACGTTGAACGATTTGATATATTTTCAACTACCCAAACAACGTTTAGGTGTAAAACATAGCAATAATAAAAAATGACTAATTTTCTTTCAAAATTAGGGATCAATAGATTCAGAAGATCATAGATCAAAAGATCAATAGATCACGTATGGGTAGGAGGATAAGTGGGTGGTTTGTTAACTGATTTACTGATTTTACGCTTTAGGGTATGTAAAATGGCAAAAAAAAATTTTAAGTCATAAACATAAAAAGAATAAATTTTTTCGTTAAAACCAAAATGTTTTAAAGAAAATAAAACAAAATTAAATAAATTTTTATAGTAAAAACATAATGTTTTAAAGAAAACAAAACAAAATAAATAAAAGTTTTTGAGATATGTATACAAAATATGACTTGAATCAATTAGATCAATAGATCATGGAAGGTGTCTGGAAGGCAGTTTGATTTACTGATTTACTGATTTACTGATTTAACGATTTTACTGTTATAGGGTATGTAAAAATGCACCAATTTTACGTTATAAACATAAAATTAAAGAAATCTTTTAGTTAAAAACAAAATGTTTAAAGAAAATAAAACAAAATAATAAATTTTATAGTAAAAAAAACACTTAATGTTTAAAGAAAACAAAACAAAATAAAATAAAAGTTTTTGTGGTATGTTATTATACAAAATATGACTGAATCAATAGATCAATTAGATCAATAGGATCAATAGATCAAATAGATCGATAGATCAATAGATCATGAAGGAATAAATAATGATATGTTAGAGATATTGTTGAAAAAAAGGGTGAATAAGTTACGTATTGTATGCATATGTTAGTTACGTTACAGTTGTTAAGTAATGGAAACCTTTTGTTAATGTTTGACTGCTTATTCGTGTATAAGATGTGTTAGGATTTTGAGTGTACATTATATTTGTAGTTCATATGATCCTATGTTTGCTTATTAATATGAAAACTTTGTTACGTTTAGCATATATTCATGATCAGTTAAGAACTTACCACAAGGTTGTGATAAATTTGTTAAATGTTACTTATGTTAATGTAAAAAACATCAGTGATATGTTTAGAAAAAGTGTAAGTAGTTTACGTTCTGCGCTCAATGTTAGTTACTTACTGTTGTTTAGTATGGAAGTTTGTTAATGTTTAACTGTTTATTCCTGTTTAAGATGTGTAAGGTTTGTCGTTGTGTATATTCGTAGTTCAGGTATGCTATGTTTGCTTTAATTGATGTGAAAACTTTGTTAACATTAGGCAATATAGTTTTCATTGATCAGGTAGATATTTAGACAAGGTTATGATAAAATTTTGTTAAATATTACTATGTTAATGTAAAAATATCAGTGACATGTTAGAAAAAGTGTAAGTAGGTTCCGTTCTGCACTCAATGTTAGTTACTTTATTGTTGTTAAGTATGGATCTTTGTTAATGTTAGCATTTATTCATTGATCAGTATGATAATTAGACAAGGTTATGATAAAATTTTGTTAAATATTACTATGTTAATGTATAAATATCCAGGATTTGGGTAGGGATGGGGGGGGGGGGTGGGTGGTTTGATTTACTGATTTACAGGTTTAGGGTATGTAAAAACCCAAATTTCTTAAGTTATAAATATGAAAAGCGTAAAAATTTAGTAAAAACAAATTGTTTAAAGCATATAAAACAAAAATAAATAAAAGTTTTGTGTTATGTTATACAAAATATGACATGAATCAACAGATCGTAGATGGGGAGGGGCGAGAGGGAGGGGAGGCTGAGGATGCTGGGGAGGCTAAAGAGGCTCAAGAGGTTCCAGAGGCTCCAGAGGCTCTGGAGGGTATTTGATTTATATAAAAAACGTAAATTTTTTAAGTTATAAACTTAAAAATAATTAAAAAAATGTTTAATTTTTTTTTTCTTAGTTTTTTTTTTTAAAAAAATTTAAATTTTTAAATTTTTTAAATTTTTAAATTTTTTTTTTTATTTTTTCTTTTTTTTTTTTAGTTTTTTAAAATTTTTAAAAAAATTTTTTTTAAATTTTTTAAAATTTTTTAAATTTTTAAATTTTTTTATTTTTTATTTTTTTTTTCTTTTTTTTCTTTTCTGTATCGTAGATACATCATAAGAAAGATGTATACCAAGTTTCGTCGTTCTATGCCAGTATTTCAGGTTTGTGGGGACAGCATCCCCCCATGGGGTGCTCACTACAATTTAACACTGGTTTCAGCAATGATACCTTATATGATAGGTGTATACCGAGTTTCATTTTTCTATGTCAATATTAAAATTTTTAAGGGGCTAGCATCCCCCCAGGGGTGCTCACTACAATTTAACACAGGTTTCAGCAATGATACCTTATATGATAGGTGTATACCGAGTTTCAGCCTTCTACGTCAATATTCAAGTTTTTAAGGGGCTAGCATCCCCCCTGGGGTGCTCAACATAATTTAACTCTGGTTTCAGCAGTAATACATTATATGATAGGTGTATGCCGAGTTTCAGCCTTCTACGTCAATATTCAAGTTTTTAAGGGGCTAGCATCCCCCCTGGGGTGCTCAACATAATTTAACTCTGGTTTCAGCAGTAATACATTATATGATAGGTGTATGCCGAGTTTCAGCCTTCTACGTCAATATTCAATGTTTGACGGGGCCAGCATCCCCCCCATGGGGTGCTCACTACATTTTAACACTGGCAACAGTAATGCCTTCACCCAAAATCGATCGCTGAAGCTATAGATCAGGGGAGGGGGGTAGGGCTGGGGTGTGAAGGGGCGGGTGGTTTGATATATATATATATATATATATATATATATATATATATATATATATATATATATATATATATATATATATATATATATATATATATATATATATATATATAATATATATATATATATACCCAATTATAACCTTCAAAGTAGGATTTTGTATTATATATAATATATATATATATATACTATATATATATATTATATATATATTATATATATATATATAATATATAATATATGTATTATATAATATATATATATAATATATATATATATATATATATATATTATATTATATATATATA
>JABUQX010035737.1:0-27500 GCA_015478945.1 Trachelipus rathkii | reverse complement strand
TATATATATATATATATATAATAATATATATATATATATATTATTAATATATATATTATATAATATAATTATATATATAATATTAATATATATTTGGACACAACTAAATATATAATGAAATATTATTCCAGTCGGATAAAATAAATTATATATAATATTTTTATTAAATATTTATATTATTAATTTAATTATAATATATTATTTAATATTATCATATAATATATATATATATTATTATATTAATAATAATATTATATATATTATATATATATATTAATTAATTAATATATATATATATATATATATATATATTATTAATATAATATTATATATATATATTATATTATATATATATAATATATATTATTATATATATAATATTAATATATTATTATATAATTAATATATAATTAAATATATATGTATTATAATATATATATTATATATATTTATTTATATATAATAATATTAATTAATATATATATATATATATATATATATATATATATATATATATATATATACTATATTATATATAATTATATAATATTATAATAGTATATATTATATATATATATTAATATATATATATATATATATATACTAAGTTAACATCACAACACTCTAACGTGAAGAGCCTAATCTTAGGATGTATTTGTGTCTCATCTAATTTTTTAAATCTGAACAAGACGTGAGATTCTAATAGAAATATATATACTTATGTCACACTCACAAGTCGTTAAAAGTGAGCGAATACCTGTAGGTTATTGTCGCATTTAGAGTCGGGAGAGTGCTATTACTATCGCTGAGAGTTTAATATCGCGTATTGAGCTTAATTTGCTGAAATTGAGAGGTCACGTGTTTACCTATTGCCTGTCTCTAAAATTTATCGCGCACGTCAGAAACATTACTATAATCTCACACGAGCGCTCGGCGATTGCGCCCGGGAATTCTCCCATACTCTCTCTCTCGATCTTATATACCGTGTCACCGCATCTCAAGCAATACGCTCCCGTTACTACTCAGAGCCGCTATATCGAGTTAGCGAGGTACGTGATTACTCAACTCATCCTCTGGATAGTATTTTTTTATTTATTATTTTATATTTAATTATTATTTATATATTATAATAATTATATTTATTATATATATTATATATTTAAGTTATTAATTATTTTATATTTAATTATATTATTTATTTTAATTATATATTATTATTTAATATAAATTAATTATATATTTGTATATTATTTTTTTATCTCAACCTGCTATATTATTAAAAATATGAGTTATTACTTTAACTTTACGACATCACAGTTATATTCTTAGAGTGTGATTCGATATATATTAATACATTCATACATTGTAGTATTAGTGGATTATAATTCGTATTAATTACGTGATATAAAATTTGGAGGGGTTGTATTATTTGATAGAGGTAAAATGTAACCTTAATTTATGATATATATAAATATATATATTATATATATATATATTATGTATATACTCACGAAGTTTTAACAACCGCTATCTTGAGGTCTCCTCACTTCCTAGTAATATAAGGTAGAAGGTATAATTCTACACCTATACCCACTTATAATAAAAATCGAAATTAGTTATACGTTATATATATTTCTCAATATATTTGAGTATGAGAAGAGTAGATATATATCATATAGTAAGTTTAATTTCTTAGTGAAAGGACTATTGGTATAGGTAGTAAATTACTGATGAGTTTGGGCTCCTCAGGCTCAATACGGTTGACTGGAGCTACACTGCGGGTAGCCGAGTTAATTAAAACCATTCGTATTATATATATTATATATATATAACAATCTAATATATTATCTTGTAGTGAATATCAGCCTTATAAGGTATGATATTCGCTTTACCGTAATAAATTTTAGGCTTTTGTTTTAGTAATTTCTGTAACATTTTATCATATGATGGTTATAGTACCTGACTCAATGGGAGTGATGGCAAGGTCAGAGCTCATCAGAGCACTCACTCCTTTCTAGAGTAGTGATAGAGTTAAATACAACGCGCGACTCTTGATAAAATAAATACACGCACGCACAGCAGCTTGACTCACTTAAAAAAAACAAAGGAGGATATTTATCGTGGAATAAATGTTAAGAGACTCGAGACACGCACTTGAAAATAAGATGACATACGAGCTATTAGAATATATAATAAGGAGAATATCGAGCATGGTTTGAAAGAGGAAAATCGTTTTCGAGAAAAGGAGTTTTACACCTACAGAAAGTAAGGTGAGATATGTATCTCATTCAATGACCGAATGCACCACCTAAAATCGCGCTAGTTATTCTCTCTATAACTTAAGTCCATATCCTGTCAATAAGAAAATACGAACTCTCGAGCCAACCACTCTCTACCTGGTGCCGGAGCTCAACTCCTTGCTGCTAAAATTTAAGCAGTTATGTTTCAATATACCAAGTCTTTCTTAGTATAAACTCAACTACTGTCATTGTCAAAATAATCTTTAACCATAATCTGGTTCCTAAGACACCTCTCTACATGTTACCACTCACTTTAGAATTAGATGGTTCGTTGATTGGGGGTGGGTCCTCATCACCACTTAGTGGTGTAGATGCACGGCTGGATGTAAATTTTATCTTCGTCAAAAGTGAGTCACCAAATAGGAGGTATAACATCAAATCATCTAACCATTCTCCAAAAAATCCTCTTTTATGTTCAGCTGATACTATAGTTCCGTCAGAAAAGATCGAGTTTAAGGCAGGCTGTACATCATCTCAAGACGTTTCACTGGTTTCGTTTAACTCCGGAAAACCAGTGGAGTTATATGCAGCACGGCATATCAAGGCGATTGTGCGAACGCAACGTCAGTGTTGGAATAGTTTAACGTAAAAAAACGATCCCTTCACAGTTGAGATCTGTAATTCTCTCGAACATAAGATTCGATGGTCTCACTTCGAGGAATACCTCCGACTTATATCTCTCCGGAGAATAAACGTTATTAATTAAATATATAAATCATATTACAAAGTTTTAACTCAATATGCAGTTGATATAGTGAAACAATTGTGTACTCTGGCAACACGCTACCCAGAGAGAGACGCAGGCGCTGCGACTCTCCTCTGGTCTTCTCTCATCCTCATCTTCACGGTTCTCGTCAATTCTCGTTAAAGCACCTGGGTTCGATGTCAATAGACGCGTTAGGATAACTCTCAGACTCAATCTCAACGCTGTTAGTTGAATCACCCTCCAAATTAGGCGCCTAAAAGTCTTTCGTTGCGTCGTACTGACTATAACGCTCTTTGCTGCGGTGCTTTTTGATATTTTCCCGTCCTCTACTTCATCACTTAGATAATGACTATCTCCTCACAGTCATCTCTGTGAAATTATATTCTCTGGAGATTACTTCCACTCTCTAACTCTATTGACTGATTACGGATTTTATGATGCATCTCACTATTCACACACATGTTGTGAGGTACCGAGTGGTCCCTCACGCCTCTACATTCTCGCTCTCACTGACCTCTTATCCTTAGGAAATATACCACAGAATCTGAGTCAGACTCCTTCCCGGTTAAACAAAACGAACATCCATCTCCACTCTTTTTATTTCATTCTATTTATATTCCCTTTCCAATTATACTCCTACTTGGTTTTCTACATTGGAGTGTCACCTTCTAATCCAGTTGATTTACTGCTTCTCTGGAGACGTTTCTTATTTATATAATCATATCATTTATATATTTATCTCTTTCACTCTCATTTCGAAAATATTATTTATTATTATTATTATTATTAATTAATTAATTAATTTATTATATATTAGGTTTTGTAATAAAGAAGTGGAATAAACTTTTTGAGTTGTATTTATTTAAAAAACTCATCATTACTAATTAGTCCTTTGTTCAATCTTATTCTAAGTACGTTCTCCTTCCTGAGTACGTCTTATAAATATGGCGTCTTATCTTACTATTTATACATCGAAATCATACGATTCAGCTATAGCGACACTGCATTTCATACCCTTTGTTTTTCTGTATGTTATTTAGCGTTTGCTATCTGCCGCAGCAGTCAAGCTCACTATAAGCAGTCAGCTATAAGTTCCGGAGTCCGCACTACTGGTATATCCACAGAGTCACGTGGTGTGGTGCCGTATTCGAACACACGTGTATTACCTCTCTGTGTTCCTCTCTCACTCTAAGTCGCGGGCTTTGACCTGTGTACGCGCCTCATGGTCCGGACCGCAGGGTTCCGGAGTATGACTTTCCTCTCGATTATGTGACTGTGTAAAATGTCTTTGAACTTATTCACGTGATAATTATTGATCAAATCTCTGTATTTATGTAGATAGGTGGATATGATATTTTAATTGTTATATGAATTATTATTATTATTGGATTTAATTTATTATTATATTATTTTTCTAGGTATACTTAAATATTATTCTATTATGTTAGTATAATTTACTATTATTATATTATGATTTTACACCACATTCAATTATATATACTCTCTAACCATATTATATAATATATATATTTAGTGCAATGGAATATTCTTAAAATATAATTTTGATAACCTCCCACTCGTAGTGAGTCAGGTGTATTATTCCAAAACTGAGATGATTCAGATTCATTTGCTCTGGATTTGTCCCATCTCAGTGGAGTGGCTATTCCTCACTCTGCCAATGATCTATATACTCATTTTATGTTTTGGTGATCTTCTATTTTTCATTTGTATAAGTGATAAGATATGAGTCTCGCATGTAAAGATATTTGAATTATTATATTATTATATTTCCACTATATTTGATATTATATACAAAAGAGTATGTGTATGAATATATAAAGCCAGAATGTAATATTGATAAGATTGTAAAAATATGCATGAGATCAGTAGCAAATTAAGCCTTCTATAACTAAGCGGTGAGTGACATTACCTTACTATTAATGAACATATTGCATGCTTATTGGTCTTCACAATAGGATTCCCTATATATTCGTTAATTTCGGCTGTAGACTTTGGTTGTAATCCCTCGGCTTGGTGAGAATAAATAATAAAGAGATTGTCGGCTCTCATGATTAAAATTCAAGTATAAGGTGACGCCTATATTATGATTTCTGTTATTCTCACCGACATTACCTTATCTCACACCAACCTTTCTGTATTAATTAATTTAAACATAAAGGTAGAGAATAAGAATGGTATTAGGAAAGGATTGGGAAACTAACTAATTTTAGAAAGTAAGAAAGAACTAATATCTATAAATAATAGAATCTCTGATTTATAAGCGACCTTTAATTTACAATTGTAAATTCTTTACGTCACGAGTATTACCTTGTACTCTGTTATATGCAATATAGCTATATCTCTTTTTTGTTCTCGAGAGTGTGTCTAAATATTTATATATATAACATGTAGTACTCTCACACAGTAATTCTTTTTGATTCATATAGAATCACACGTATTACCATACACACAAACGTAATTTGTCAACTCTTCTCTAATGAGATAAAACTAAAATACTCTCTCGACCAATTTTTATGTTGATTGCTTGCACATTTTGTACTACCTGCGCGGCATATAGAGAGGTGTGTATACATTTCGTAATACTTGCGTTTTCAGATAATGTGACATAGGTTATAAAAAAGTATCGTCACTTAATATATTAATCATACAACAGCTTTGTCAATCTTCTCTCGCACGTGAATGCAGAACCTTTAGTGTTGAATGTAGAGTTCATATACACACTCACATATAGTTCTCGTATTATCTGGACATTATTCCTCTGAATATTTTATCCGTCAAGTTTCCGATTCACTGGCAAAGATCTTTGTATATAGTTTAAGTAGGACATTTCTCTCTTGATCTATATTCTCATAAATAGTGCGCAATTTATATCATATCAGGAAAAGGCAATGAGACACTCCGCGACATCAGTGCAATTTGGGGTACGATTAGAGAACTCGATTTTGAGATATCTTTCAGCCATTTCTTCTATAATATGATATGTTGCGCTTACTTCGATGTAACCGTTGTTACTCTTGGTGCACGTGTGATTGGGCACAATCTTTGTTAATTGTCATATATATAAAAGAGAGAAGTGTGTGGATTGAGACTTCAAATATCTCAAAGGATAGGCAAGATAATTATTTTTGTCCTTTAAATAGCTATATGATGCTCTAAAGTAATGGATTATAACTTGATATGTTCCTAAAAAATCACTTTCGTTATTATTTAAAAAATTATTTAAACGATTACCGAACAAGTATAAAGTAAGTAAGTAATTAAATAAGTAAGTAATTAAGTAACTTAGAAAGTATTATTTTATTAAGTATTATTTAATCTTGGCTGATGGAAATTTTTTAAGGACTTTCTCGCATAATTCTAGTCATGTCTGCTCATAAATTGATTATATATGGATTTTCTACATATACTTTATTAATTATAGTCCAGAACCTGTAAATTTTATAAACATTCTGCGAGGTATGTTATAATAAACTTTCCTTATTTAACTTAATGTCGTAATACGATGCTTAACATTTCTTAATATATATTATATCTATCTATCCTTAGTCTATTCAATCTATTATTCTAATCCATTTACATAACGTATCTAATCGGTGATCTATCTATTAAGGATACTCACGAGTGAATCATATCTATCTAATGCTATCTAGTCTATCTTTCAAACTCTATTCTATGTATAAACCATAAATATATCTCACCTTCTATCTATCTATCTATCTATCATTCTATCTATCTATCTATCTATCTATCTTGACCTTAATGTCTTAATCTATACTATCTATCTCTATTTGATAATCATAATATGATATCAATATCTGTATCAAGTAGTCTAATCTATCTATCATCGTATAATCTTATTTACTATAATTCTATCGTATCTATCTATCTATTCTCCAGCTCAGATCATAATAAATTTGGTATACTTATTATATCATTTATTCTTAATTAAATTTTCTTAAGATGATTGCCTCTTTCGTTATAGGGTACCATGAGTGTTTTAAGTCTAGTGCGTATCTTTTTCGTCATTTCTTCCTTCATCCTTATTGCTCACTCTCATCCGCTGCATCTATCGTATCTATCTATCTATCTATCCTATCTATGGTTTTGCTTCTATCTGTATAATCATTGTAAATCTAATTCAATTTTTTAGTTCTCCAGGTGTCACTCGTAAGTGATAGCTCTGTGCTTGTACTACTAATATAGTGTGGTTATTTTTTAATATTAATTTTATATATTATTTTAGAGATTTATAAACATATTAATAAAATTATTATTATTATAATTTATATTATATATCTCTCTAAAATTATATAGTGAATAAATTACTGAATGTTATTCGATATATTTATGATAATATTTAAATATAATAATTAGTTTTTATTCCATTTATCTATATATTAATAAAATATGACATAATTATTTAATATATTATTATGATAAATTATATTTTTTTATGTGTGTAATCCTAATTCACTCTGATATTATCAATTTATTCTCTCACTCTCTCTATCGTTTCTGAGTGAATTTCGATACCGTAGGTGGATTTTTTATTATCCTACTTTCGATATAATATCTATATATCAATATTGAGATATATAAGTATCAGAGTGGTTCTCACTCTCATAATATAAAATCCACTCTCACTATAGTGTGATTATAATATTTATTCATGCATAATATAATTACTTTGAATATCTACATGATAAATAAATCTATTTCTTATATTTATCTCTTAAATTAATAGATTACATTCTTATATCCTTTCAATATCATAAATAAGTTTTATATATATTATATGAGTTTTAAATATTCTTTTATATTTATTATATTAATATGGAAATTATTTTTATAGATTTATCTTCTCATATTAATGGATTTGAGATATATTTGAAATGGCTCAGTGGATCACATATGATTACATTCTCACTGCAATATATAATGGTAGTATCTAATATATTTATATGTGGAGATACTTAAACTTATATATCTCACGGCAATTATATTACTAACCGTTACCTTTTCTCATTTACTCATCGTACTTTGTCGGCAATATTCTCTCACTCTCTCACTATAGTGTGATTCTCTATAAATAGTACATACACTAAACACGCTCAATTTACCTTATACTTGTGATTTAACTCTCGAATACAACAAGTTCATCTGTTTATCTATTGGTTATTATCTACTCCATCTCTATAGAGCCATTTAGCATTCTAAATGATAAGAATTATATCTCTTGATCTTAAAAATATATTTGCTCACGAGTAAAATCGACTTCTTATCTACCTGTAACAAAACATGATATATATTTAAGTACTCGTCAGCCTATCGTTGGTATCGATAGGCGGCCTCCATGGAAATTTATATATCCCACCGACACTCTTCTACGTCATACATATTAATATATTAAATTAAATATAAATTTTCTTTTTTTATAAAATTTATATCATTTAATATATTATTGTTATAGTACATAACATTAGTCCTTATAAATTTAAATATTAATTTTAGTATAAATTGTAATTTAGATATTAATAGTAATTTATTCTATTATAATTAATTTATTGTATTTATCTATATTTTGTCTAGTATTAAAATTAACCGTTTAGGTAGGGTTTTTTAGTGACAATTTATTTTATATAATTATTTAGCGATCTAGTATGAGGTCAATATATCGTCAACTAGGTATAGTGGTAAGTCATTGAGTATATTTGATAATATTTTTAGCTACAAGTAGAAAAATCCTAAATCAGGGTGAATAATATCCTATAATTAATTTCACATATTATAAAGATAAATGTTAATAAATTATATTATAGTAACAATAGACAATTAAGATAAAATATATAAGATAAAACACCTTACCATATATTTTTTGGAACCATGCTAATTTACATATTTTGCGTTTTTGTAGGCTTATTATAGTTTTGATATATATATAATAATTTGTATGATTACGTAATGTATTATAGTTAACTGTAATCATTTTTTTTATCGAATTTAGTTGTTTATTATTTTCAAAGCTCACAAGTAATGGCGCATGCTATATGCCATTCACAGAGAAGATTTACGGGTGTCCTTACTCAACCAATTATCACAATTTATATCCTACATAGGGTATCACAATTTTTTTCATTTTACTTGTCATTTCATCGTTTGTATTTTAATCACTAATCCGATTTTGTTGTTCTTATTTTTATTTTATTTTCATATTATTTAATTATTATTTATTATATTATTTTAATTAATTTATATTAATTATTATTGTTATTATTATTATATTATATTAATTTATATTTATTATTATTTATTATTAGTATTTATAATTATTATTTATATATAAAATTATTTATTATTATATTAATTATTATTATTATTATAATTTTATTTATTATTATATTATATTAAATTATTATTATTAATAAGTTATTATTAATAATAATAAAATATTTTTAGTTACCTAAGATTTAATTTATATATTATTCTTTGATATTATATTGTTTTTTTTCACCGTTATGTGTGTATCTCGGTTGTATTTTAAAAAGTAATAATACACTCTCACCCCCTAATTGTGGAGGTGTGGTGAAAGTAGGGGTGAGAGTGATAGTAGGTTCTATCGGGATAGCTAAGTGAGTGATACCTTCTCTTCTCTCTTTTTATTTTTCGATAAGGTGTGATGAGAGGAGTTTTATTTATTTTTGCCTATGTTTTGTCTAAATGATATCTAGTTCTTTTAGTTGTTACTGTTTATTTTCTAAATCTCTCGATTTTTTCAGTACACTATAGTACAATATGTGAGCTCCATGTATTAAAGCTAGAGTAAGTAGTATATATATATAGGTGGTATATTTAACACATTGATGAGATTTTGTGGGATGTTCATATATTAACTCACGTTGGAGCTAAGGATATTATCTTTATTTAAGAAAAAAAAATTATCTAGTATATTAATATATATATATTTCACCAAACGTAAGGTTCTATATTATTTGAAGTGATAGATTTTGCTATAGCGTTTACTATTCAACGATGGTACTATCCCTCAACGAGATAATAAGGAATTGGTACTTGGTGAGAGCTCGGTTTAGTATATTACGCGTTATAATATTATTAATTTGTATTAGTAATCAGTCAGTTAAGTTTATTTGATATCATTTACTGACAGGGATAAGTAGGTTATTATATCTATTTGTATTGTTTTCAACAATTCTTCTAATATAGTTGTTATTGTATTATATGTAATTAGATAGATATGTATTTCGATTATTATGATATATATATACGTGGTTAGCAAATAACTGAATGTGGATGACTATTACGCGTATATATAATCTTAATTATTTTCTTTTTGGTCACTTATTTATTATTATTATAAATGACTTAAAAAGTAAATTATGATGTAATACCGTACTTTACTATCGTGACCTCTATACTCACCTTGTTCATAATTTTCTAAGAAAATTTGGATAAGTGTGATTTGATAATTATGAATACAAACTGCCTGATTTGTGTTTTGCCTTAGGAATTAGATGGCGTAGTATATTAATTATACAAAATGGAGATTTCTGCCTTTGAAAGTAAAAGCTATGAGGTAAAGTTGAGGGAGTTAGGAATAGTCAAAAACCTGTTATATCATATATATATATAGTCAACCATGCTTAGTAAGCGGGGAAATTCTTTGGGGGATTAATTATCGATATATAGTTATCTACCCCTCCCTCTATTATGAAGTGTTCTTTCTGCTCTTAGTTTTGAGGGCTTAACTTTTAACGGAATGCTCCTAATTCTATAGTCTTTTGTTGTTACGGACTGCTTTTGAGTCACTGGCTGTATTATGAGCTATATATATATATATATATAATTATAAAGTAAATTAAAGTAAATAACTAGTGAATTATAGATTATATTATAGAAAAACCTTATAAATAATTTGATTCTCCAATATGAGGTGGAGGGATAAAAAATTTTTACCAAAAACCAAAATTCAACTTTCGCCAGATGTTGAAATTTTAATCGCTTTGATATTTTCAGCATGTAAATTTACATTCAGCTTTGAGCGTAGTAATAAACGGACGTGTCCATTAATACTTTTACTCAAGGTGATTTTCATAAAGTAATGGAAAAGGTCCTCCTAAAAATGATACGCAAAAATAAACTTGTTGTCTTTTTTGCACGATTTCCATTATTAGGATGATTTTTCCGATTAATGTGAGAAAAGAGAATTGTTTCGTCACTCTAGAAACTTGTGTGTTTATAATTGTGAGATTGCTTTATAATTATGTATTCCACAAAAGATTACTCACTAGCTATATATTCCTCGTCATCATATGGTGTACTTTCCTATGTAGGTAGATGACCATGATGTAAAGAGTCAGCCGCACTTGTATTTGTATAATACATATGATGCAGGCTTATAATTTGGTGTTAAATGTGAAGTTTCTCTTTCTCACTACGCAAGAATTTATTAATTATGTTTTAGTAATATTCTCGCAAATTTAAACTGAGATGTCGCAAATAAGAAAAAGGGGGCGCGTTAATTTCTCAATTTTTTAATTCCTGACTTTCTATAAATTCAAGTGTGTTATACATTCGTACAACTTTTGTAGGGTTCATACTTTTATATTAGGAGGTACTGAGCTCTAGCTAACCCCCTTAATTGTATCACTAGGTAGTAGCTCACTCAACTCAAGTAATGTCTTAGTGCACTCAAAAATCACTTTATTGTAGTAGCTTAAGTTCAAAATATAATGATTAAATGATTACTTGCAATCATATAATCTCCAGTAGGTAGGTTTTATTGATTGATGAGTAGATACTATATTCACTTACGTATATGTTGCTTTATTGACAATTAGTGATATGTGAGATCAATTGACTAAGATATTTATAGTGATATTGGTTAAGTAAATTGAGATATATTAGGTATAATCTATAGGCCACAATAAATGCGTTAGAAAATTATAGATATAACACAACTAATAACTAACAAATATATAATTGTGCATAAGAAGATACCAAGTGCTAATTACTATAAATTTAGATAACCTGTTATAACTGATAGAGGTTCGCGTATATTTTATAACCTCCACATCTGTAAGGTAAGCGTATCCAAGGATCATGATCCATGATATTAGCTTTGGTACGGTTAGCCCATCTCGTGGACATACTATTTACCCGCCAATGCCATATAACTCTTTTGTTTTGCGTTCTTCTTTCTTGTATAAGAAATAGTAATAGCTAGCTCAGAAAGATTTGATAATTTTAAATAACATATACTCTCATGAGTATTACCATGATGATGTAGGTTTCTCACAGGGATTTGAAATAGGAGATATTGCATAGAGACTCTCGGACATAATATATTAAGCCTCTTACAGCGGCTAATTACCTATTAACTAATAATGACAATGCAGCTATTAGTCTCACAAGGATTCGACCTATCGTAATTTCTAGGTACTTATATATATATATATATATTATATATATAATAATATAAATATATATAGTATTAATATATATATATATATTATCATAATATTATATATATATAATCTAGAGGCAGGATACTCCTTAATACTTACGTGGTGCTCGTCACCTTAGTCAACGAGTTTAAACATTTTATAGAATATCGATCGATCTCTTATATAAATATTTACTAATAATGTTTACTCACGATTAAAACTAATTCTTATTATTTTTATAGGGTTTTTATCCTAGGTCATGTAATAGAGATAATATTTATGCAATAATAAATATATAATAAAGATTAATGTTAAAAATTTAAAACTAAATAATAAAGTATAAAAATCATCGCGATTATAATGCTATATTTTTCAATCAATTAATAATATAAAAAAGTTATGGCTATTTTCGTTGCTCGAATGAAATAGCGGGATTATTTGAGTGTAGTTTTGTATAAATTAAAGGTTTTTCATGGTTTTTATCTTCTTTTTCAGATTAACTCCTATAATAAATAATATATATATATATATTATATTAATAATAATAATATACTTTAATATATATTATTAATATATATATATATTATATTATATATATTATATTAATTATATTAATATATATATATATATATATATTATATATATATATATATATATATATATATATATATATATTAATATATATAATTATATATATATATATATATTTATATACTATGTATATAATTAATTAATATATTAATATATATATATAATATTAATATTTAATTCTCTATTATATTAATTATATTTAATATATTATATATATATAATATATATATTAATTAATATATATATTATATATATATATATATATATAATTAATATATATATATATATTATAATGTATATATATATATATATATAATATTATATAATATATATATATATTACATATATATTATATAATTATAATTATAATTAGTATATATATATTTAAATCTATATATAATATATTATAATATTAATTATATATATATATATAATATATAGTATATATTATATTATATTATATATATTATATAATATTAATATTATATATTAATATATTAAATATATATATATATATATATTAATATTATATATTATATTATTATATTAATAATATATATATTAATATATATAATTTATATATATATATACATAATATATATTATTAATGTAAGCACATTAGACTACATAGATACAGAGAGAAATAAGCTCATACTTTTAGAATACTTATGTATTTTTCGTAATGTATTTTTATATTATATAATTTTTTGTGTTGTAAAATTAATTATTGTATATAAATTTCTTAATGGAGCACCAATATACTAAATAAGATTTTATATTATACACTCAGCGTGCATGTTTAAATCACTCTTTAAAGGTACTTTTAAATTTCTATTATATATATTATATATTAATATATATATATATTATTATATAATAATTAATATATAATATATATATATATAATATATATATTTAATATATATTATATATATAATATATATATATATATATTAATATATATATATATATATTATATTAGCTTTCTCACGCCGTTGGTTTCTTATACTTTGCATTCGGTTCTGAGTCTCATGAGTTATAATATTCTACCATGTGAGTTTATGAAGTTAATTATACGTATTGGAGGTAATATCATCTAGTATGAAGGTTTAATGGGTTTTTATTTGATTTTAAATATAAGGTGATGTTAATAGTGAGTCATCGTTATAACGAGTATATTTACCATACTCACCCTTGTGCGTCCCCTACCTAGTAAGGGGGAGGACCTCTACACCTCTCCCCTCTCCATTAACAAATAAGATTAATATATGATCGTGGGTGAAAGATCTAGAAACTCTCACTCGGAGATCAAGTGATAGAGTGAGTGATTAAAGTAGAGCGGTAAGACGGTAAGTTGTTAGTATTGGTAATTCGTGAGCATTCGAAGTCCAAGGATAACCCCACCGGAGGGGGTCCCCAATGAAATAATAAAAGTGAGAAGATAGAAAATGATGTGAAATAACTCAAAACAGTAGGAAGAATAAGAATAGAAGTATTTAAGGTGAAAGGTAAAGAAGGAGGATATGATAGTGAAATAAATGAAGAAGAATAGAAAGGAGGAGTCGGTAGTCTAAGTACCGGTGACAGCCCGTGTGGCTGTGAAGCCACTGCTGATGTGACTTATGATTAGCTAAACAGTCGTATATATTTATATATTATATATTATAAACAGATAGTAAAGATTTGATAGTTTGGATAGTTGGGAATACTTGGTTAAAGAAAAGTGAAAATCATAAGTATACATGGAAGAGGGAGATAACGGGGGGGGAGGGCGATACTGGATTATGTGTGTATAAATAGATAGGATAGAAGATTACTAGATGTTAATGTATTCAGAGGGGCAGGTAGGGGTTATCTGATCACTATTGTGGTGGTTGCTAGGTTAAGGTTAGGGGGAGAGAGGTAACGGTTAGAGAAAGAGAAGTAAGAGGAAAATAGAGTCATTAAGGTTGGAAAAAATTAGATGAACGTTGTGTAAGAGCGAGTTAGGAGGGTATGGAGGATTAGGTGGAGGGAGTGAGAGGGACGGAAATAGGGATGTGGAGGAGGAGTGAAGAGATTTAAAGAGACCAATTTGTGAAGAAGCTAGGAAGGATATATATATTACCTACGTTATGAGAAGGCCTACGACCTGTCAGCGGAGACAACATCGATTTCCACGAAGTCCTTTCCAGAAGTACACCATCCTCCATCACCTGACCACGCGCTCAAAGTTGGACAGTCACATAAGTCTGATATCAGGGCTTCTCTTCTGCTACGGCAAAGATGACTCCCGACCAGTTTAGCCTCTACGGATCTACACTCATCGCAGGAAGTTTGTACTCCCATCCACTCATCCACCTCCACCTTCTGCTCACGTAGCGACCCGTTCTGCGGCATCCAAATATAGCCTGCTTACCATCTCAGTCTCGCCTGAATCTCTCCTGTTCCAACACAAACATCGCGAAACCAAACTCTACTTTGCCATGAGACCAACGCTTTTGCTGCGCGATCTATCTTAGCTCGTCATTTTTTCCAGCTATTATACCTCAAAAGTTCGACCATATCAATATTCACGGCAGAGACTATCGATAATATTAGTTCTGTCCCTTCTTGTGTTATAAAATGCGTGCGGTATGTATACTGATCACATGGTTGTGAGTGGATCTCACAGTGTGGAGCGTACGAGAGAATATAACGTGATCAACATTAGTTGAGGATCTTTATATCGGAACTTTTAATATCCCATCACTCCCGGAAGCTATTTCATAATTTGAACAGTCGCTATGTCAATGTTATTCTTGCACGCACGGTAGTTTTTGCCATTCTTGTTCCTCACACTTTGCCGGCGAAGTAGAAAATGTGTCATCACACTCAAATGCGATACGATGGTGTAGAATAAGTAGAACTCCTCGAGCCACCCAGGATACTCATATACTAATACGTGAGACACAACACTATCTCAATACCTAAAATTCAATCATTCATGTGATCTGCCAATTACTTAACCACTCCTCAGTTCACTAAATAATACAACTCGTACATGTGAATCACTGAAGTAACTGATGGTTCGATGGGGTTACTTCATCTTCTAGTAAAGCGCAACCTCCGCGCTGCAAATTAGTGCTTAAACGAAGAACTTCGCGCATTAATAGGGTCGTTAGGATAGAGGCGTGTACACATAAATGAACAACCCGTTCGATGCGCCAACATCGCAACACGACCAATGTGTGCCTCGGGAATATTTAATACACCATTATTTCACAAGATTCTACATTTGACGAATGAATTCGCTGGAGTTGGTATACGCAGTGTTGAGATCGGACAAGCATTCACGAAAATAACGCGTTGTGATAAAGAGAGTTAGGGGTAGAGCAGACGACGTACGCTCGTGGTCTACAGAGGACATCGGCGCACAAGACCGACACTCACACTTGCAAATAACCATTTCCACATTAATTTGTAGAGATAAGTATTCTATCTCACTTTAACTACTAGTGTCACTATCGGCCGGTATACAAGAATTACTAAAGGATAAATAAATATGAGGAAACAGTCCACAGGTCTAAGATGCAGTCGTTGAAGTATGGAAATGTTACAGATTAGGTAGACGGCAGAGGGGTATATTAAGAGAAGGCTGTACAGGTTATTATAATTTTATAGTTGAGGAGTAGAAGATAAAGAGGTTCCACAGGTATCTGGGAGGATAATGGTATTGTTTGGCTTCCCCTCATGTAATATAAGGTAGGATAATAGACGATAGGATGTAGAGATGTATTAGGTTATTATATAGAGGTATTTAGTCTTTTTGAGTGTTATATATATATATATATATATTAGACATTTATAATGGTTGATCAGTCAGGGTGATAATTGAGTTGTTGGTATGGCGTGATGAGAATTCTTTCGCTGATTTTAGAGTTGGTAGGAGTGTTGAAGGGATGATATAGTACTAGGGTTAGTATTGATGACTGTCATAGATGGTGGAGGATACTAAAGGTAGGGATAGTTTTAAGGCATTGGATTAACGGGGCTCTCTCGAAAATCAAATATTAATTGTTACTACTCTACCACATAGAAGATATGACTTTATAGGGAGTGAGAACAAGAGGATATTATAGAAAGGTATAAATGGGTATATGAGCGCTTTTTCGATTGCGCTGTGTGATTGTGAGTAATCATGGACCAGCAAAGCATTATAAAATAGATGACTAGAGTGAGTGAAGAGGGGTGAATTATGGAGTGAGGGTATGCTGTAAGGTAACATGGTATTCATAGTAGGGGGTAAATTATAGGTAAAGGTATTAATTAGGGGGTCTATTTATAGAAAATAGCAGGATAAATATTGAGTGTGTGTATGAGTATTGTGTTTAGGAGGGGAGAGTTGAGATTGTAGAGTGGAGAGAGTAGGTGAGTTGAGACTAAGGGATAATGTGTTATTATATGATGTTCTACCGTGGTCTTTTTCAATATTTATTATATGGAGTAAGTGTTCTATCTAAGTATATAAGGAATGTAATGAGGAGGTGAGTGAGAGGGGTATGGAATTGTATGGATATGGTGATAAGGTGATAAGATGGGTAATAGTGAACATGATACTAATTTTGCGGATATGATTACTACCTGTGGTGGTCGAGAATAGAGGATTTCAGAAGGCGTTTGATAGTATTGGTGTAAAGAGTTAATTGAGGAAGTAGAGGTGTTTTTATTATATATTAGTGATATAGCATTGAGGGTGAAAACATACACTAAAGGATTAAATCGCATAGTTGCAGATTATAGAAACAGACTATTATGTTTTTTAGTGTCTCTACTTGTCAAGGATGAGCCACGAACAAGCTAGTGGAAACGATATGGGTGTTTTGAAAAGTTTAAGGTTTCTCAGAGGATTTGTTTGCTATACCCCATACTGTATACACCGTATGAATATATTAGGTTTTTATTTATATAATATATAACAAGAGGAATGGATTATTGTAGGTATTAAGGAAGCGCAGAGGATGATAAGTAAGCACTCAGATTTTCAGCTTTAAGAAATGTATAGCCTGTGAAGCAAGGGATAATTGAGCTTTAGCACTCGAATGGTGCGTTATATGCGAGAGGAACTTGTATTGAGAGTACGAGAGGAGAGTGCGTGCATTAGTGTAATAAATATAATCAGAGTAATTTATAGTCTGATTAGCTTGATTATATGATAATTATTTCGATCTTCCAGAGCAAGTGGTGTATATCTAGTGATGGGTGTGTAGAAGACATATGTGGCGTGGCACCTATAGGTGGCGAGATAGGTCTAATGGGACCTCACCAGAGGCACAATTGGACCATGTTACTAGATATGAAGACATTGACTAGAGAAAAACGATCTTTGACGAGCTCGTGTCGTTTTGTTCAAACAGGTGCTCTGGTAAAAGCAGAATGGAACGAGCGAGTTATAGACGTTTGGATAGGTAAGGATTTGTTGGGTTATTAAAATGAACCAGAAAATGTATCATTCTGGACTAATAAGAGTTACATCATAGTGATTGAGTTGTAGAGGAGCGGTAGTAGGGAATGTTAGATGGTTTGGACATCTGGAGAGAATGGGAGTGAGAGTACGTCCACCGCCGAGGGTGTTTAGAGCTCTAGAGTATCGCGATGTTTTGAGAAGAGTGGCAGTTGAGGAGTTGTAACGGGTATAGTGAGAAGCGTGGCCATATGTGGGGTATACACGACAAGAGAGCGGACAATTTGGCACAATGTGGTGTGTGGAGATGGAAAGATATAATTTCGTTGGTTGGCATTGAGAAGGACATATTGAAGGAGACAGTGAGATTAGACATGAAAATCTTTCTTATTAGTGTTTCCGCGTTGCGATCTTATGCAGAACATCAGAGAGCGTGGAGCAGAGCAAAGTGAGTTTCTGTGGGAGATGACAGAAGAATTAGAGAGAGATTGAGTATGTGGCGGAGCGAATGCGTGAGAACGAGTGCACACTGTTCTGCACTGCCTCTATGCAGCGAGAAAGTTGGGTATATTATTGTACTCGTGGTGTAAATTAATCGAAATACAATTAATAAAAGTGAAAAACTCTTATGCTACCATATTGATAGAAGGGATAGGTGAGTGAGATATGAGAACCATTAATGGGTAGTAGTGACAAATGAAAGTATTCTCAGTACGAATTTACTGAGTTTACCAAACGTGAGCTATTCTTAGATAATTCATCAGATGCGGATTTCTGTTTGAGAAACGCACTCAATATCGATAGTCAGTGATCTGTTATATGATCTTATTAGTATAGCACCTTGCATGGCTTTAAGTCACCCGGTTGTGCAGTTTTTCAAATTACCGCATTTTATATATTGTATCGTATAGCATTTTGTACCCCTTGTCTTAGAAGTAATTAAATACAGTATAATTATTTTAGTAAATATACTCAGCTGGTTACAGAACTTATAGTATTCTTTATACTGTAAACTGTTTCTTAAGGAACATATTCAACTACAGAGCCTTAGTGGAATTTGATGTGCTTGCATAAACAGTATATACCATGGCGATCGAGGTGCTCCTTGTGCTACCCTCTTGTTGGACTTCACAAAATGGAGAGCATGATAAGATTATAGGTCTGAAACCTAGTGTTGAAATTATTAATTAGGTCTCATTAATAGTTGACCGAGATGGAGAAGCCTACGATTTGAGTTCTCTTATTAGATCAACTAATATATACTCAAACTTTTTGCTGTAGGATGATAGTGTGACTGATAGTCAATTGGGAAGTACTAGCCAACCTGGCATAGAAGTGAGGCTAGCCAGCTACGCCCTCTCATATTGTGATCTTATCTCTTCTATGTTAGTCGTATCCTCAACACAGTGTATATTAGTTAATATCGCATTCTTGTTACCCGTTACAGTTTCAGCGAAGTGAGGAGCTCCGAGTCGTGAGATGAATCGCATATACAATGCTCCTTACGAGCAGTAGGTGACTGATAGAGTATCATATCGCTCGTCGCCGTGAGCTTCGCGCGATACATACCACTCGAGGAAATTTCTTTATACACATAACACACTCTCACGAGTATCGTCCCCTATCCCAACCAGAGATTTATTATCGTTGAATCTCTCTCTCACTCTCGATTATGTTTATTATTCTAATTGCAATTAGTGATAAATTTTAACCTATGTCAATACTGTTATAATTATCTATTTATTCTTTACTTATAACTTTTCTATACACAATCTATCGTTTCACAACGTAGATATTCTATATAGTACGTGTCTTAAATAATAATCATCATAATTGAAATACTAAAGTGCAGAATTCACGTTCTTCTCTCTGTGTGATCTGCCTCAGCGCATATTGCTTTGCTCTCGCTCGCCGTAGCTGTGTTTTGCTGTCTTCTGCCTCCCAGTATTTTCTTTTGGCGTTGGTAGACCTTCTAGCGCTAGTTGCGATCAACAATCATTTTATTATTTTCTACATGGGGTGTAGATGACTAAGTAGAGTTTCCATTGGGGTTCAACTAAGAGGGCGGATAGAGTTATATCCTATGAGGACTGAGAGATCTGCGTAAGCTCATCGATTTGAGATCAGCGATTTGTCTCTCTCTTACAATGTCATCCTCAGCGCCATAGTGCGATCGATTACTGTGCTCTCTCTCACTTCTGTTAGAGGGGATAACTCTCTACCCTCCTTAAATATCAATATCTTGATGATTCCGTAAGGATAAAAGATTATGGATACTCTCGTAAAGCACTCTCTCACTGGAGCACCTCAGAGTAATGCACAACTGTAAAGAGTGTACATTATGCTGTTGTGCGGGATCGAGATGCTTGTTTTTGTGATGTCAGCTCATACTTTACCTCTCTCGGCAAGTACTCCACAGGGATCGCTCGTGTGCGCAGTGGTGTGGCTCTCTTCACACTGAAAATATATCAATAGGTATATCGTACATGTGGTGCAATGTGTAACATTCGATCACAAACAGAGCGGTGTATAGAGCAATAAAGAAGGAGTTATCATGCGTCTTGAAAGAATAGTGAAGGTGTAAGTGAGATGCAGAACACTCAAAGAGTGTAGAGATGGGCCAATAAGCGAAGAGGGATATTTGAGATATTAATGGTAGAGCCTGAGTTACGCGATTGACAGTTCAATTACGTTCAAACTATACCATTATGAAGTCCCACACTTGCGACCGGCTTGCGGAGCGCCATATATGTCGCAAGATGGCCTAGTACACTCGAAGAAAACAAATGATGTGTTTATATATCTATCCAATGTATAGGTGTTGTACTGATGAAATAGTAATATTAGTTTTTATATCTTATGGAAGTATTGTTTCGAGTTCGAGATATTTACTCTCGAACAATATCAATGAGTGGATGTTAGACTCTATCAACACATGTATAAACAATAATAACACTCTATTCAATTTCTCAATTGTGTATAATGGAATAATAGCATACTGCACATATATAATATGTATTAATGCCATATTTTATATCATTCATTCTAGATCTTGCTCTATACTATATAGCTTTTTGACTAACTATACTGAGTAGTATACCGACTCTGGCATCTTTTATTGAATACCCTTGAACATTGACTCGCAGAACTTAATGAGTACGGGCTCTAATCAAAAAACACATCATACCCCATCAGCTCCCTCAGTGGCGTCAGTTGTGAATTTTTTCAGACATATGATGTTAGTTGGAATTTGTGAGTGACATAACCGAAATATTGCATGACCTTGTTCTTTATGCTCTTTGTTGTTCATGCCATGAATAACCTCCTTATGTCAATAAATGTAAATAATACACTGCACCCAGGACTTATCTCAAACCGTCTCGAATAGTCTGGATCCTGGAATGAGACAGAAATAAGTATCTCAATCTGATGATTAATAAACCAAATTTTGAAGAACAAGGCAGCATTTAAAATTCATAACTTAAAAAAAAAAAAAAAAACTCATGTCAAAACTAAGATCCGGACGAGTATTTTGTTGGGCCCCCTAGACATTGAGTAAATGCAAAATGATTTTTTGTCCCACTACAGGGAAGCAAAGGAGCACCAATTTGACCATGTTTGGTCGTTTATCCCACAAAAATTCAAACCCAGCTTATATAATAATTATAAATATATATATAATATAGTATAATATATATATAATAATCTAATATTATTATTACTATTATATAATAATATAACCTATACTAAATACTACTATCATACTTATGATAACATTACCTGTGATATTGATATTCTATTGATTTATTAAGGTCAATATTATTATTAATACTATAAAATATGTAAACGTTTACATTAACCCTATAAAAGCAGTAAATTACTAATCAAAATAACTATAACTATCCATATACCTCCCTCCTGTAACCATTACTTAGTTTGATATCTTATTGATCTATTTGATCTATTGATTTAAGGTCAATATATATATTTACTAATAAAATTGTAACGTTTTAACATACCTAATAGACTACAGTATATCTCATCACTAAAATCAAAAACCACTAATTACCAACCTCCCTATCTACTGTACAAATCTTGTAGATTCATTTGATCTATTGATTAAGGTTCAAATTTTTACTAAAATATGTAACGTTTATTATTTATACTTTAACCCTAAATATCTAAGTAAATCACTAAAAATCCTCAAACACCACCATGCCTAGCATCCTCGTCTCCCTTAATGACTCAATTCTTGATCTATTGATCTATTGATCTATTGATTCAAGGTCACATTTCGAGTAACATTTTATTGAATAAACATAACATTATAAATTAAATCAAGTTACTTAATATATACAAACATCAATCAAATATTTATATTGTATTATAGATACTTAGTTAAACTAATATTAATTTTCACAATTAAATAAAGTTATTATTTTAAGTTATATACATCTAGAACTATTGAAAATATAAACCCACAAAGACAAACTTAGCACATCTTAAACAGGAATAAACTGTATAGGTAACGGCTTAAATACAATATATAAGTTTACCACACATTAAACAAACTAGTATATAAGTAACTAAATATATATAGCTAATACAAAACACGTAACCTACTACACTTTTCTAAACATATCTAGCTTAGTTTATTTTAACTCATAATTAAGACTATGAATATATTTTAAAATACAAATATATATTTACCATAAACCGTGTATTAATATCATTACAGACTCAATAGAGTATATACTCTAACAATATGGTATTTCACATTAAATAGCTTAAATAATAGCATCAATATATGATAACTTTAATAAGAAAAATAATGTTTACAACCAACAATAATAATCCATATAATCACATCTTAAGCAGGAATAATAAGTGACCAGTCAAAAACATTAACAAAGTGCTATATATATAAGCACTATAACATCCAGTAATATAAGTACTAACATAGCATTGCAATAATACGTAACTCTATATTCTTACGTTATGTCAATAGCATATCTCCAGCATAACGATGTTAATTTACACTAACAATGTAATATTTAACTAATAAATTTATTACATACTAACTAATATTGTAGTTTAATTATCATACAGTAGCAGTAGCATAGATAAGTGTGTTTTCCTGTTGCGTAAGCTGTGAAAAGAAGCATAAGTAAGATTTTACACTCAATTATTCAAAAATATATAATCTCATAAAACAATTTTCTAGAAATTTGTGAAACTCATAAGAAAAAGCTAAATTGACTCATCAAAAGACTACACCTACTATGAATCTATACAAATTCATAATAATTAATAACCAAATAATAAATAAAACTAATAATAATAAGTGTGACAATTCAATTAAACATATATATGACACAACCAATCAACTTAACACTAGTTAATAGAAAAACTATAAATTAAAACCTAATATTAAAGAACAATAAAACTAGTTCAGTCCTCACAAGAAAGATATTCTTTTACTAAAATTAAACTACCATCATTAACTTATATAATAATAATAAATTAATACAATCACTATAATTAACTACAATACTACAACTCACATAAGTATAAATAATTATAAATACATAAATAAAATAAAATTTTCTATCCAAACTAATAGATAATTGAATATTAATATACTGATCAACGAAAGTATGCTAATAATCAAGATAAATATAAGTAAATACCCAGCATAATACACTCGACTAATGATATAATGAATTAAACATACATTGTATGGTAATTATAATGATAACTGATCGGATAAGCTTACAACCATATGTATGTTATCAAAATGTGTATATATTCGTAAAGGATGAAATGTGTGCGAATATATAAAGCACAATACTCTGAAAATTAATAACTTTCTACTTTACACACTCATATAATTACACATAAGAAGCTCTTATTCACACAAATTAGTCTAACAATCTCTCTCTAGATATAAAATAAGACTTACAACACTGAGTGATAAAAGCAAGAACTAACTATGTGGTGACTCTGTGCAGATAGGGGACGTATCTCTAATCTAATTTTTTTCAAGCATTGAATCATCTTCCATATATTGTATCCTCTTCAAATAAACACACCATTGATGGATCAAATTTCTAAAGCTTAAAATTCAACATGATAATGATAATGCACCAGATTTATTACTCTCTGGTTATCTCAAAAGCTGAGCTCATCTCGGCTCACGCTCTCGCTCTTGCCTCAGACATTATATATACATTGTCCATATTGATATCTTGTTCATACAAATTAACAATTTGACCTGGTTATGAAATCCATTTTTTCTACAGTGATTAAATACTTAGAGAATCAACAGTTCAATAGTGAATTATACGAAAAATAGTATAGTATAACTCATTCCATTATGATCAAATTTAGACCTCACCATAAATGTGACATGTGTAGGACATTTGTACCTGTGGCCGTGGTCCGATACCTTAATGATACTAATGAAACAAATATTACATATCAGAAGCGACTTATATGTATAGGCTTATATCACAAGTGATAAAAAGTGTCTGGTAAATTTATAAATAGGTACCTATTAGTTGACAACAAATAATCAGAACTGTATACCAATACTGAGTGTGCATAGATAATGATCATCATTAAATACAAGTGTATGAATAGTTTATGCTAATCATAAACAATATGTACTCTTTAAAATATCAAAGCATAAAATCTTAGCATAATGATACGATCTCTCTAGGGAATCTATCACTTGCTTCACTACGTACAACGTCTCTCTCTAACATCATACTTCTCTATGCTCTCATACATCCTTACTTACAATCCTCTCCTCTTCACATTATCTATGATTTAATGGTGGTACTACGTCCTCCACTATCTTCTACATCTCCTCATCGTCTTAATTGCTATATAACTACTCATCACTCTCTCTCTTATACTATACACATATCAACGTTAAACCTTGTTACAATACTCTTTTTCCATAAGCATATCTCTAAACTTATATATAATTTAAACGTTAATATCTTATAACATTGAACACAGTAACATATATCATAAAAATGTATCATAACCTATTAGTGAGGATACCGTATTATCATACATAGACCATAAATACTGAGTAGTAAATATTATGCATAAAAATACGTTAAACTCAAAGTTTTTAAATGGTGAGATAAAAGTTAAATATTTAAAAAATAAAATTTATCATACATTACACTTATATGTATGAAGAATATTAAACTAATTATTCTTCCTTTAAGACTCCTTTACCCCTTTTAAGAAATAACAACTCTAAAACATGAATAATTAATGATTTTAATAGCTATAACTCATTTGCATTATGATAGAATGGATATAATTTGGAATATGTTTATATATTTTAGACTCAGTGAGAATAATGAGTAGTCATAAGCAATGAAGCAAGTCTGCCTTTCGGTATTTACAATATAAATAATATAATGTACACTATCTCGTTGTGGGATATAAATAATACTATACGTAAAACGCACCTCGCACAAATAAATGAGTTCCTTTATATACTAACCAACTGAATTATATTGCTAATATACATTAAATACAATAGAGTATTTCTACATTAATAAGAGGGAAAAAGAACCTCCAACATATGACTAAGAAAAATATGTACAACGACGAATCTATCATGAATAAACAACTAACATTAATTAAATCATGTTAGCTATTAACAAAGTCCACACTTAACACCTGCTAATAAGTATTAACTATACACTTGTCATAACTCACAAAACGTATAATTAACCTATTTCAATGCTTTTTCATATAAACATTAATCACTCTAAGCATTTATAATTATAAACGTATAATTTTACAATTGACACAGTAATATTTAACTAAGAATTTATTTCCATTAACCTTGTTTTAAATTATGTATATAATCTAATAACCCTAAATAGATAATATACTGTCATAATACAATAAGATCTAAATATAGAGTTTTTTTTCAAAAATATACATTAACATCACAAAAATAAGTTCTTTATATAATATATATTACTATAACCATTATCGTGAGTATAAGCTAATCGATAACAATCGTTATATATTTACATTTAATAATATTGAAAAGCCTAACTAATATAATAACTAGAAACTAAGTAATATATATATATGATACTCAAACCATATAAACCCAACACACCATACGTACGAATAAACCAACATTAACATTAACAAACTTCCGCCCTTAAACACTCACAGTAAATGTAACATACACTTATCTTCTAAAAACTGAAACCTATATCACATTATTTTTCAATGCATATCTCTGACATATCTCAATTTATATATATTTACATTAATCAATCGTAATATAATTTAATAATACAAAAAGTGTTTAGATATAAACCTAGTACTAATTCATCATTAACTGGACATATAAAAGAAATATAAATGCTGACATAATCAAAATGTTTTTACATTTACAACTTCTCTCTCTCATCTTCTCTCATCTCATTATCTCTCTTCTCTCTCTCTCCTTCTCTTCTCTTCTCATCTCTTCTCTTCTCCTCTCTATCTCTCTCTACTCTCTCTCTTCCATCTCTCTCTTTTTTTCTACTCTACTACTCTCTCTCTCTCTCTCTCTCTCTCTCTCTCTCTCTTCTCTCTATATATATATAATTATATATTTAATATAATATAATTATATATATATATATTAATATTATATATAATATATATATATATATATATAAATATATATATTTATATTTATATATATTATATATATTAATATATATATTATATTATATTATATTATAATATATATATATATAATATAATTATAAATTTAATATATAATATTATTATATATTTAATATATATATTATTAATATATATAATATATTATATATAATAAAATATATATAATATTATAATATATATAATATATATATATATAAAATATATAATATTATATTATTATATATTATATATATAATTAATATATATATATATTATATATATATATAATATAGATA
>JABUQX010035736.1:15000-37500 GCA_015478945.1 Trachelipus rathkii | reverse complement strand
ACTCGATCAGTGAAATTAAAACGAATACATAATCGTTATATGGTATATATATTTTAATATATATATAGTATTATAGTGAATTAAAATACTTATTATAGTATTTGGAGAAATATATATAGGTATACTTCATAGTTATATATAATTTATAAGTTAATATATATAATATATATTATATAAGTATATATAGTATATATATATATATATATATATATAATATACTATATATATATATTATATATTATATATATATATATATAATATTATATATATTATATATATATATATTATATATATATATTAATATAAAATATATATATATATATATAAATAGTATATAATGATATATATACTATATATATATATATTATATATATATACGTTATATATATATATATATATATATTCAGTAGGATGTGAAGATCTATTGGCATAATTTGGCGAGAAATTTTAATGTGTGATGAATGAAAAAGTATCAAGAGATGATATGCATCAGAAATAGTGGAAATAGGCTTGGGATATCCGGCCTTAAAGTTTGTTTTTTTTTTGTAGTCCCCCGTGTTACCCTCTGAGAAGGGGATAAAACACGTTAAAAGTAAAAGGAAGAAGAAAGGGGAGACTGTCGCGAAGAAATGAATAGTTTGAGTAAGGTTTCTGAAGTGAGTTATTAAACTAGTTTAAATTGTTGCATTAATGGTAATTGGCAGTGGCGGCTCCAGGGCAGGGCGACCTGGGCAACCGCTCTGGGCCCCTCGCCTTATAAGGGCCTCGCGCGCATGCAGGGGCTAACATATATAACGTCCCATATCTCATGAGCTGCGGAGAATATATATATAATATAATATATTATATATACTATATATATATATATAAGATATATATATATATAATACTATATATAATATATCATATTATTATATATATATATTGGCTAGAAGGATAGGCCTAGCAAGCCGCTTCCCGAAATAAACTGCTTGCAGAACTCAAGCGCGAGCCTCGGAAGCCGGACCGAACTTTAGACGACGACTTCTGCGAGATTTACGGAATAGGAATCAGTTAAACACTTTCAAGAATTATAGGTGTGCCACGATAAATGTGGGTACCTATGGAGAAAAAGAGAAGGAGATAATAGATATCATGAAAGAGGGAAGATAGATATGTTGGGGATGGCGGAGATAAGAGTGAGGGGATTGTATTTAAGAGGGTAAGAGATTGCGAAGAAGGGATTTGTTCTGATGTATAGTGGAGTGAGAGAAGGAATAAGAAAGCATGGTGTCGGAATTATAGTGGGACCAAGACTGTCACCATGTATACAGAGAGAAAAATTATAAATGACAGGTTGATGATGTGCGTGTTGAAGATAGGCCGTATAAAGTATAGAATATTCCAGGTATATGCACCACAACAGGGGCACTCAGAGGAGGAAAAACTAGATTTATGGAATTGAGGAAGAAGATGTGGGAATGTGGAGGAGGATGGGTGAGAGGTGCGTGTTGATGGAGATTTCAACGCTAGGAGTAGGAAAGAGAAGAGAGATGGAGAGAGTATTCTGACCATTTGGAGAGGAGACAAGAAACATGGAGGGAGAAGCGTTGATCGATTTTTGTGTGAGAAACGATCTAAAAATAATGAACACGTTTTTCAAACATAGAGAGTCGCATATCTTTACGAGGTATAGATGGAATCAGGTAACGGAACAATTCGATCAAAAAGAGGTGATAGACTACATGATAGTCTCCGATAAAAGGATGATAAAGAATGTAAAGATGATCCCGGGAGTGTCCTTGAATGCGGATCATAGACTATTGGTGGCGGATATGAAGATAAGAGGGAAGGGAAGAGTAAATGAGCAGAAGAGGGCAGTGATCAGAGTGGAGAAGTTAGAAGAACAAGAAACGAGAAGAAATTATGAACGGGAAATGCAGGAAACCCTAAGAAATGGAGAAGAAAATGAAGACTTGCAGGATGTCATCAGGGAAGTGGCAAAGAAAACTCTTGGTAAAAGGTGGGTAGGAGGTACTAGAAAGAGACATACACCATGGTGGAACGATGAAGTGAAAAAAGCAATTAAGAAAAAAACAGAGAAAATGAGGAAGTGGCTGAAAAGAAGAACAGCGGCAACAAGGGAGGAATATGTACAGGCAAGGAATGAGTCAGAGAGAATAAAGAGGAGAGCAAAAAAGATGGAGACAGAGAGAATGGCAGGAGAAATAACGAGAGATGTGGGCGAAGGGAAGAAAAAGCTATTTAAGATGGCGAAGGCGTATAGAAAACCAAAAAGTGTAACTAGAATTATAAAAGATAGAAACGGAGGGATTCTTATGAGACCGGAAGAAAGAAATGATAGATGGACCGAATACTATGAAGATCTGCTAAATGTAAAGAAGAAGAAGCTGCAGATCAGATGAGGGAGGAGAAAGAGGAGGATGAAGGCGGAGAGATAACGGTGGAGGAATATGAAGAGGCAATAAAAAGGATGAAGAAGGGTAAAGCTCCAGGAGAGGATGGAGTGGCTGTGGAGTTGGTGTTGGAGGAAGGAGAGGAGCTGAAAGGGAGAATCATCAGTTTGATGAACAAGTGTTGAAGAGAGGGAAAGGTGCCGGAAAGATGGGGCAAAGCAATAATAATACCGATTTATAAAGGTAAAGGAGATGCTGGAAGCTGTAATAATTATAGGGGTATCTCACTGATGGACCATCTGACAAAAATATACGAAAGAATATTGGAGAGGAGGTTGAGAGAGAAGGTATAGCCGAGACTCGGAGAAGAATAGTACGGTATAGAAGGGGGAAGAGAACGACGGAACCTCTTGTTCACACTGAGAATGGTCTCGGAGAAAATGCTGGAATATGGCAGAGATTTTTTGTAGCCTTCATCGATCTGCAAAAGGCTTCGATTCGGTGCCAAGGAAAAAGCTCTGGAGAGCTGATTGGGAGAGGAATTAGGGAGTGAAGCGGTAGATAAAGAAGGCGAGTTAGAAAGTATGTATGACCAAATGCAGCTGGTAAATGTTAGAACTGAGTACCGAAGAAACGATAAGATGGATTTGAGGTGAAAAACAGGATGAGAGCAGGGAAGGTTTTATCACCACTGCTGTTTATATTATATTTTAGACGTGGTGATAAGGAAAATGAAAGAGAGACTGGGAGAGAATTTGAAGGGGACATATTGGCATATGCGGACGATCTGGCCTGTTGGAGCGAGAGAGAGGAGGCGATTCGAGAGGTTGGTGTTGGAGTTGTTTTGCGGAAGGAGTGGAGGAATCAGGGATGATGATGAACATACAGAAGACAGAGATATTAAAAGTAACCGGAGGAAATGAGGAGGGGGATAGAATGATGGTGAGACGAGGGGAGGTGAGGCGTAAATAACCGTGCAAATTATTCTCGGAGGTATGTTTTAACAGGTGAAAGGAGGAAGTGATGAGAAAAGAGATTAACATCGCTGAGAGGAAAGAATGGAAAAGTATTGGATTAGTTATGAAACGTAGACCCATGCATGAAAGACAGAACATCGGAATAGAGGTTAAAAAAGTGATTTTTAACAGCATACTGACTCCGACACTGGCTTGTACGGAGGGCGGGAAACATGGCAACAACGAGAAGAGAGGAGAGTAGAATAAAAGCGGCGGAGATGAGGATATTAAGAACTATGATTGGAAAGAGTAAGAGAGACAGAATAAGAAATGAAGTTATTAGAGAAGATTTAGGTGTGAAGAAGATGACACTGAAGATGGATGTGGGTGAGATTGAGATTGGTGGGGAACATCTGGAGAGGATGAAGCAGGAGAGAATGCCGAAAAGAAGATGGAATGGGGAATGGACACCAGAGGGCAGAAGACCAAGGAGAAGACCGAAGAAGAGATGGGGCGGAATCGGTGAAGGACTCTCTGGAAAGATGTCAGCATACCAAAATAAATGGAAAGCGCTGAAAGAATGAGGAACAGTGCAGGGAGAGGGACGTCTGGAGGAAAGATGCTGCGAGGCTGACAGGCATGAAGGATCCTTCCCTGGGAGAGGAAAAAGAAAGAAAGAAATATATATATAGATAATATATATATATATATAATATATATATATATATATATATATATATATATAGATACTAGATATATTATATATATATATATATATATATATATATATATTTATATATATATATATAATATATATATATATATATATATATATATATATATATATAGATTTAATATAATATTATATATATATATATATATATATATATATATATATATATATATATATATATATATATATATATATATATATATATATATATTTATAATGTGCAGATTTTAATACTTTATATACTTGTGTATGTTTTATACGAAAAACACCGCCAGGACCTCGCAAAGCCTAAGACTGCCATTGCCGCCAGGGCCCCGCCAAAGGTCTAGAGCAGCGCACTGGTAATTGCGTAATTAGACCTCCACTATAAAAAAAAAAATAATAATAATGAATTAAATAAAATATGCAGGAAGTTACCTTTCGTTGTTTCGAGGAGAGTGAATTTTCTTCGGTATTACTCACTACATAATTTTTTGAATTGTTATGTATTAACTCTTTCGAGGATTCAAAAGTAGTCTTACTTCCTATATATATATAATATATATATATATATATATATTATAATATATATATATACTATATATATATATATATAATATATTATTATATATATTATATATATATATATATATATATATATATATAGTTTATGTGGTGAGGCATCCCTGTGTGGGAATGAAAATATTTCCATAACGTATCTTCTGAGTGTCGTATAGGCAGTGGTAACTGGGACCACTTATTAATACCCTAGGAATGTTCATGCATGCCTCGAACCTGGTCGTGTTGTCTATAAACTGCCTGAAACGTCTAGGAACATGAAATGTTAGAGGAATAAATGGCGAGGAAAAGAGGAGAGAGGTAATGGATGTATTTAAGGAATTGGTGAGGACGAGTAGCATGGGATGAAATGTACGTGTGATGGAGTAGAGAGGATGAGAGGGAGAGTGAATGAATCGCGATTCTGATGGGTGATGTGTGGCACAAAGCTATGGTGGATTTTGTTTGTGTAAGTGTTGGGATACTAATGGTTAAATTTTTGTTTGAGAAGGTTAAGGTATGTGTGATTGTAGAATATGGTACATTTGAAGGGAATTATGAAGAGAGTGATATTTACTGGAACGATTCCAATGCTTTGTGCGAAGTGAGTTGAGGATTCAGAATAACTGTGTAGGGCGACTTTAATGGATGGATAGGTGATTGAATGTGGAATGGCAAAGAAGGCGCCTTTGGGGTTGCTGGTGAAAATGAAAATGATAGAAATGTGATTGATTTTTATGAGGAGAGAGATATAAGTGTTTAGGTAGTACATTCTTTGAAAACAAGACTATTCATAAGTTTACGAGAGGTGGTGTAAATAAAGATGGTATCGAAGTGAAGAGCATAATTGATTTTGTGTTGCTAAAGAAGGAGATGTTGAAATACGTGATGGATGTTAAATTAGCAAAGGAGATGGTAATGGGAATATCAGAATTAGGAATTAGGTTGTTTTATGGAAAATTAAGTTATTGCTCGTGGATGGAATTAAAAGAAAAAAGGAAGGAATTGAGGAGAATTAGGAATGAGAAGCTTAATGAACAGGGTTACATGGAAAAGTATGTGAGGGCCTTTGCAAATAAACCAGTTGAATGAGAATAAGATAAAACTGAGCAAATCTGGATCCAAATATAAAGGAACGCTTAATAGTAGAGCAAGAGAAATATATGGGTGTGCTAAAGCAGGAAGTAAGAATGTCAATAGCGAATGGTAGAATGAAGTAATGCAAGCGATGAAAAGTAAAAAAGATGTGTGGTTGAGTGTACTAAAAGCCGATGATGAGGTTTCGAAAAAAAGAATTACGGAAATTTATAAAGAGAAAAAGAAGAAGGATAAAATTTGTATACATAGGAGACAAAAGGAGGTAAAAGAACAGTTTGAAAGGAGGATGAACGGGGACCTAAAAGGGAATAGGAAGCTGTTTTGGAAGGAAGTTAAGAAAAGCTAAGTAAGAGAGAAATGAGATTGCTTAGAATAATGAAGAGTTATGGTGCATTCGTGACTGATGAGACAAAGGTGAGGAGATCTGGAGGGAACATTTCGAAAATCTGCATAACATCAGCAGTGATGAAGAGGTAAAAGTGAATGAGTATGGGTTTCATGGTGTAAAAAGAAGTAGGTATTTTGGTGAGGAGCTAATAAATAGGGAGGATGTAATAGATAGAGTGAGAAAGTTGAAGATTAGTAAATCAGCTGATATAGATGGAATTACTGGTGAAATGATCAAGAATGAAGGTGTGATTGTGATTGAATGGATATGTAAGTTGTGCAACAGAACGTTTGTGGTGCATGTGATTCCGGAGGACTGAACGAGAATAGTAATAGTAGTGCACTTGTATAAGGGTAATAGTGAAAAGGGGAAATGTAGAAATTATAAGGTAAATAGTTTATTGATTGTAGGGGAACTGTTTGATGGTATTTTAGTCGAAATCATGCAGTCGGATGTCCGAGGGGTTGATTGTTAAAGACCAATGTACATTTAGAAGTTTTAAAGGACTTGTAGATCAAATTTTTTACATTGAAGCAAGCGAGTGAGAATATGAAAGAGAAGATGAAACTTTATTTAGGTTTATGGGCTTGCAACAGGCTTCTGACAGGATTAATATAAAATCTCTGTGGCAGTGATATGTATATAGGTGTTGGTGGTAGGCTTCTGAAATGGAATCAAAAGTATGACGATAGTGAAGCGTGTTGTAAGAATAAATGGTGTTAAAGTGAGTGATTGTTTTAATATTAATAGCGGAGTGAAGCAGATGTGTTATGTTATTCAATTTGTATATGGATGGGGTTATGAAAGAATTAGAGATGGGGATGGCAGGAAATGATGTTAGAATGGAGGTGAGTGGAGGATGCCCTACCTATTATATTCGGATGATTTGGTTTTGTTTGGTGAATCTGAAGATAGTTTGAGAGATTGTAGAGAGTTTGGCTAGGGTTGTGTAAAAGAAGGGCTTTGAAAGTAAACGTAGATAAGAGTAAGGTTATGATTGTGAGTGAGGACAGTCCTTGGTGTGAAGTTGTTAGATGGTGAGCAGCTGGAACAAGTGTCTGAGTTTAAATATTAGGATATATGTTGGATATGAAAAGGGAACGGATGATGCGGAGTGTAGTAGGAAAGTTGTGAATGGCAGGAAGGTGGCTGGTGCAATTAAATCGTAGGTGGATGTAAAGGGACTAAGTCTTGAGTGCGCTAGGTCTTACATCATTGTCCATCTGAACACATTGTACCTTAGATCATACCTCTTATTCCAGACCATAGCTTCACTACTAAACATTAACACAGGTAACAACATACCCTCATGCAAAACCCTAATGCACTCAAGACTTTGTTACTTTACATCTACCAAGGATTTAGTTGCACCAGCCACCTTCCTATCATTCACAACTTTTCTACTACACACTGCATCATCCGTTCCCATTTCATCCAAAATTTATCATAAATAAACTCATTCCAATTGCTCACCTAACATGATTTCACACCGCAGACTGTCCTCACTCACTACCATAACTTTACTCTTATATACATTTACTTTCAAACCCCTCCTTTAAACACCCTGCCAATCCCCTCTACCAATCCACTCATTACCTTTTTCAATATAATGCGCCAACAAAACCATCTTCATCGCGCCGGTACGAATTGAATATCGCGATCACCCTTCACTCTAATTCTCCATCCATTGCATAAACACCTTCTCCTGCTACCCATACATCTAATTCTTCCAATCACCTCCAACTATTTTATTACTCTGCAAATAAGGATAAGGATGCAAGAACTTAATGAATCACTCTTCTTGTACGGCCACTCTAATGATAAAATAAGTGTCTTAACATCTCATGACAATTCTATTGTAACCAATTGTATCATCGTACTCTAACCATTTGAAGATATCACCATGAAAATCGGCAAACACTTGTCATCCTCTTGAAATCACTGAAAAGAGTATTAATATCTTGAGACGATGACAGGCAAGGAATAAAAATGATGAGAGCGATGGTATTGAGAGAAATTAACATGTTTGGATTCCAGAGAGAGAGCAATTATTTGTATTCCAAAGCTACGTTTTTGGATCCTAAATAATACAAATCAAAATTTTCACTTGTCACAGTGTCTGCTTAAAATGTGAAGAAATTCAAACATACAAATCTGAAATAGTTTCAAGAAAAACGAAGAAGAGCAAAGGTTCAAAGGTTACTTCAGATGGATCTATACCCAAATGGACGACTGGAAAATAGGCCGACATTTGTAAAAAATAAATCTGATTATATTGAGTTTTTCTAACGAATCTAACAAAACTTAATCTAACTTAACTTAACCTAACCTAACTTGACTTAACTTAACTTAACTTAACCTAACCTAACCTAACCTAACCCAACCCAACCCAACCAACCCAACCCAACCCAAACCCAACCCAACCCAACCCAACCCAACCCAACCCAACCCAACCCAACCCAACCCAACCCAACCCAAACCCACCCAACCCCAACCCAAACCCAAACCAAACCAAACCAAACCAAACCAACCCAACCCAACCCAACCCAACCCAACCCAACCCAAAATTGCAGCCATAAATGAGAAATATGTAATGAAGAACTAAGCGTGTTCCATTTATTTTATTGCCGTATTTTTTTTTTTTTTACTTTTAACTTTATACTTTTTACGTCTTTATTCTTTATATTTCCACTTTTCTTTCAGTATTTTTATTGCTCTGCTTATTTTATTTACTTATTTAAGCATATTTTAGCAAAATACGTTTATTTATACGTTTAAAATACCATTCTGTTGGTAGTTTAAGTTACACTTACCTTTCATGTGTTGAAAACTATTTAATCTTTTTTTTTGTTCCTTATTGAAATTTTTAATTTTTCAGAACAAAGAAAACATATCAACCAAACGTGTGGTTCCTGGTGACAGACCACCAGTTTTTGTTTTGAAACACAAAGGTATTTGTTATTTATTATTATTATTATTAGTAGTAGTAGTAGTGGCAAATATTTCGGTAAGAACTCTCATATAATTTTCAAGACAATAAAATGTAGAATAGAGAAGAATGATATTAAAAGGATGAATGTTTCAGAAAGATTCATATTATTTAGGGTCTTTGCTTATGCGCGAGCGCATAGGAAACATTTATAGGATTAGAAAATGATAATAACTGATAATCCCTTTTATTCCTTGGAGAGAAAGGACATATTTTCTAGATTAAATGGAAATTTTGTAATTTTTTCATGATTTTGTACTCATTAAGGTAATGATTTTGTACTTCTGTACTCATTAAGGCAGTGGTCGGCAAACTCATTACTCAACAGAGCCAAATATCAACAGTACAATGATTGAACTTTCTTTTGAGAGCCAAATTTTTTAAACTTAGACTATATAGGTAGGTACGCTGTTATTAACTCTAATTAAGGTACTCCTTAAACTGGCGCCCTTTTTATCTAAAGCCACTACGTTCTCAATCTGACTTGAGGCTACGTTCTCTACGAGGCGACCCCTCCAAAATCTCTTCATACCACATTCGTCTTGTATACTTATTTGCTTGTCTCCTTTCGTTCATCCTCTCTGTATGTCCAAACCAACCATCTCAACATGCCTTTCTCAATCCTCGACACAACATCTTCTTTCACCCCACAACGCTTCTCTTAAATTAACTAATAAACTCACTTAAAGCTTTATGCTAGGGGTTGAATTTATAAATAGATATCAACTTAAATAACGATATATTTATTGATTAAAATTAAATTTAAGGTAATAGAAAAATTAATTGTGGCACTGTCCAAAAAACTTTAATGTGAACAATGCCTTTGCATCTGCTTGGAAAGTTTAGGAGTCGGTTTGATGTTGTTTGCTTTTAATTTTAGGCACGATTTCAAGTTTTCATCAATAAGACAACTTCTTTCTTCTTTTTTCAAAATTACAACAAACCCGTTTTTACGCCGGTCATACTTTTCGCCCTATCAGTTGAAATTGAGCACAATTTTATCGAGTGGAATTTGAATGTTTTTCAATGCACTCCACTACAGAATTTGCGTTATATCCTCTCCACGTGTTTTGATCTTTGAGTGGCAATAATATTAAAAGTTCTTCTTTAGGACCTGTAGTGAAATAAATCTTACAAAAGTGAAACTTGCGCTGTTTATCATTTATGCCACAAGACTGGTCAACTGCTATTGATAAAGCTGAAAACCAATTTAAGATCTTCGACTTGCTGGTTGGTTATATTCGAAGACATTTTGAGCGTTCTATCTTTCACTGCTTTAGCAGACAATGGTAACTTTTTTTTTTTTTTTTAGAATATTCTGCTTCGTTCTTAAAATCATTGAAATAGCTCTTCGGATGCATTTATAAACAACTTTTTGTTTTTTCACCGTTCTGTATATGGTTTTCTTCTCTTAGCAATCTCTTGACTAAAAAAAACTTGCAATATTTAACATTATTGGAAGATTGCATATATTAATTAAATACATACTGATTTTCTTGACTCTCTGAAGGTTATCTTCAACTGCTTTTTCCTTTCATCACCGACAGGACAGGATATTTGGTACTAAATGACAAGTGTTTAGCTGTAAAGTTTCTCACGAAATTTGATTTCTTGCTATGCGCCAAGTTTTTCTTACAAATAAGACAGGTCGGAAGGCCATTAAAGTTTTGAATAAACGCGAAAGTCTCGGTCCATTCAACTTTAAATTCATGGTTTTCGTCTTCCGTTTTTCTTTGCTTCCTCTTTGTAGTCATATCAAACAGGGTACCTAGAAAAATGTTTCAATTTATAATTGTCGTAGATAGAATAGCATTACTTATTCTATTTACAAATTTCTATTATATATTATTTTTAACCTCAATGAAGTAATAACTAAAATTTATCTTCCTGTACAAAACGACAATAAATAATAAACTCGCCAACACAAAATTAATTACAATTCTTTAAAATTGGTGACAAAAATACCTGTAGGATTTACAGCTGGTTGGAAAAACACAGAACTCTATGCTTCGAGTATGCTTCGAGTAGGTACTTTGTCACACGCGCGCGACTTGCGGACGCGACTAGCAATAACCACTGCACAATGAGACTGCTTGAGTGACTGGCTCCACTCAACTACGTGCATGAAGCACGCACGGGCCTCCCCAACCTAACCCGACTGGGGGGGGGGGACCTTGTTGAGAGGCAAAGGCGCTTCTCGGACAAAGCAGGTGGAATTGCAACAGCAGGGGGCGGATTTTTAACTACAATTTTAGTCTTTCCTGCGGGGGCACGCGCTCGGAAAGTAATATACTGTAGAACACGATGTCAAGATACGATTTGACGATACCGCGTACATTTAATCTTTCTGGAAATGTTTTCTCATTAAGTCGCTTCAGAGCACTAGCCTAAAGATAAAGACACAAACATGAACTAAGTATGTAAAAGTAGAAATAAGAAAGCCAGTCATCACGAAGTTTCAACCACACGTAGCATTTTGTGAAAGAGCCACACTCAAGGGGCCAAAGAGCCGCATGTGGCTCGCGAGCCGCGGTTTGCCGACCACTGCATTAAGGCAATGATTTTTCTGATTGCGAAATTTTTTTTTTCTTTTTTCTGTGAAATAATTTACCGAGATAAAGTAGGTTAAAGTTGTCAAAAACACACTATAATAAAGCAAAAATGTACAAATTTTTTTTTGAAAAGTGTCTTCGCTTGCCAAAGGTGTGAAGCTCAAGACAATCTATTAACATTATTTTATTTCCAGGGAAATATATTAAATACCAAAATTGGGTATTATTAGATTTGGTTGTTTCGTTGGATCTGGCTAGTTTTCTTTTTTTTGTTTGCCAATATTTTAATTATTTTGTAGTGATAGGATTCTGCGATTCTAGTATAATAACTATGTACATAAATATTTATTTGATTATTAACTGAAAGTTGCAACAACAGTTACATTAAAGTTACAACAAGATTGATCTTTTGTCACAGTGCTTATATCTTTTAAGCTATTAATTTTAACTATATATTTAAAATAATTTTTATAAAAATAAAATGTTTATCCCCCTTTAATAGGTCGAGTGAAACTTCCAAAAGACACAATTTTTAAAAATGAAATGGATCTCCCAGGTTTAATAGCAGATAACAAAAAGGAAGAAAAAATGAACAATGGGGATGGGAATTCAGGAAGGGATTCACTCATGGAAATATCGATTTATGAGCAGCACCTTGTTCGTCATGCAAATACTCTTAAGTAAAATAGTTGTATAGTTTTTATACTATAAATATTGAATTAACTATATATATATATATATATATATATATATATATAGATTATATACTTCAATTATATATAGTACATATATATATATATATATATATATATATATATATTATATATATATATATATATATATATATATATATATATATTATATATTATATATATATTATATATATATATATTAGGAGTTTGCCAACTCAGAAATACCTTAATATATTATCATATACTAAGGAAAAGTTAGTTTCTTGACTATTTTAACTAATTTTTACCACAAAAGTGTTTCAATTCTAAATATATATAATATAATTGAAACCTCAAAATATTTCTAAGTAGTATAATTTTTATTGAAAAGGTTTGTAGAAATTTAAAAAAGAAAACTATTTTTTATTTTTATGTCAATTATTGTTTAATCCCCGTAGGCAATAATTACATAAATATCCCATTATAACCCGCCATTGGCTCCTATTATGCACCTTTTCTTCTCGCCTCTGCCAAACTAACATTCTTTTCCTTCAGAAACTTTCATACATTCCTTTACTGACTTAATCCACTTTTTCTTCGATCTCTTAGCCGGTCGATTCCAGCACACTTACTACTATGGCACCGCCTAACCAACTGATTATCATCCATCCCTTCCAATTGACCAAACCATCTCAATGTACTCTCGTCTTTTCTCTCATTTACGCCTTTCTTCACACCACACAACTCCCTAATGCGTTCATTTCTCATTTTATCCATTCTTTTCACACCAAACATGCATCTAAGATTGTCCATCTGAACACATTGTGCCTTAGATTCCATACCATAGTTTTACTACTATATATTAACACAGGTAACAACATACCTTCATGTAAAACCCTATCGCAACCAAGACTTAGTTCCTTTACATCCACCAAGGATTTAATTGCATCAGCCACCTTCCTACCATTCACAACTTTCCTACTACACCCTGCATAATTTGTTAACTTTTATCAACATATATCCTAAATATTTAAACTCAGACACTTGTTCTAGCTGACTCACCATCCAACATGTTTTCACACGGCGAACTCTCCTCACTCACTGCCATCACCTTACTCTTATCTACATTTAGTTTACATTGACAAGATTCCACAGTGGCTTGTCCGTCGCGGTGTTGTGAAACCCTAGTGTGGATTTTTTGGCTGCGACGGACTCTCACTTAAGTGTTGAGGGGAAGGTATGGAAGAGCTTTTCTCTCGATTACGTCATGATGTTCTTTTTAGCTATTTTATTTCCGTGCATGTTACGCACCCTACTCCCACCTGTGGATTGTGGGAAGTGATGGATATATATATATATATATATATATATATATATATATATATATATATATATATATTATATATATATATATTATATATATATATATATATATATATATATATATATATATATATATATATATATATATATATATATATATATATATATATATCGCTTATTTACTCTTAATATTTCCAAAAGTTTATTAACTCCCAGGAAATATGATCAAATTTATTATTATTATTATTATTATTATTATTATTATTATTATTATTATTATTATTATTATTATTATTTTTATTTTTATTATTATTATTATTATTATTATTATTATTAGTGTTCAGAGATAGCTTGTGTGGATTTTATTCTAATAAAATTTTAAGTCTCCTTGCTAATGAAATTTTTAAAAGTTAAATGCTAATGAAATGTCATTATTACTGTTCGAAATGGTAATGGATACCATTCTGTAAGTACCATTCCATTGCGTATATTTACAAATACTGCTAAGTATATTTTATATGAATATATTTAATAAAGTTTTTAATATCTTTGTTTTTATGTAACTAACGCATATGAATCTACTTTTAATGACCAAAATCAAACTCGATAGTAAAACAGTTCGAGAGCTTTTTAATATATCGTAAATGGTTTTGTTAACAGTTCAATGGCTGCGTTGAAAACTGGCAATTAATTGCTTTATGTAGGTTAGGTGCTTATACTTTTAAAGATATTTCGTATCTTAGGATCAGGTATAAAATGTCATTTTCGGATCTGTCAATCATTTATCATTTGGGCTGTGTTAACAAACCATTACGTTATAGGTAAGATAAAAAAAAAATTGCAACTGCAGAAGAAGAGGACTTGAAAGAAATTGTGGCATGTTTTTTTTTTTTTAATGAAAATATTGTATTTTATTTTAATTATTTTTTTTAATGGAAATGTTATTTTTTCTATCGGAATGAAGCTTAACAGGTATTTGGTTTGCTAGCTTCCAGCGAAACTTCCCATGTCATATCTTCCACCCGGGTTCCCAAGCGGGTTGCAGAGTCTAATATTATTAGCTATTCCCATGCTGCTCGTTCACCTGGAATATCTGATACATTGTAGCGAATTATATGTCCCTACTACCCCTTATTTTAATTCAGTATTTTTCTGTTACTAGGATTAATGTTCAATTGTACTTCTTTTTTTTTATTTGCCCTGGGCTTTCGCTGTCTAATCGGGTATGCAAAGCTAGTTGTCTAGCTTACAGGTATAAAATTCCCTAATCATTCCATCCCCATCCATATACAAATTAGCATTCACTCTCCGCTCCATTTATTTTTACACACGCTTTACTATCAACATGCATACTTTTCATTCCATTCAGAAGCCTACCGACTACACCATGTATCATTAACACCTGCAACAAAGCTTCCCTATTAATTCCGTCATACTCCTGTTGCAAGTACATAAAAACTAAAAAAGTTAACACTTCTAACTCATTTGCTTCTGTGTAAAAATTTGATCTACACATACTCTACCACTTCTAAATACACCTTGATCTTCAGCAATCAGTCTCTCAGTCATCGACGCACTCTTTCAACCAAAATATCGAGATATATTTTCTCTACAATACTCCATAAACTAATTCCCTTATTCGTAGTTCTCCTTAACTACACCCACAAACACTTTATTACACAACTTCCATATCCAATTAACTACATTCTCGTCTCCATTCTTGAACATTCGCCAGTAATTCCATCTATATCTGCTGATTTACCATTCTTCAACTTTCTCACTCTACCTACTACCTCACCCCTAAAATAACTACTACTACTTAAACCATCAAACCCACACACATTCACTATCATCTCTTCATCACTATCAATGCTATCCAGATTTTGGAAATACTCCCTATGCACTATTATCCTCCCATCTATCTCACCAGTCACAAAAGCACCATCCCTATTCATTATTGTATTGAGATTCACCGTACTCTCTCGTAATCTTTCGCACTTCCTATTCCCTTGTAGGTCCCTATTCATCCTCCTTCCATACTGTTCATTTACCTATTTTTTTCTCCTATGCATTCAACTTTTAACCTTTCTCTTTTCCTTCTTATATATATTCAAACACCTTTCTTTCGGAACCTCAGTATTGCCTTTTAGTACACTCAACCACGTATGTTTTTTTTCTGCTCATCATCTCATTCCGCCATTTATTATTGACATTCTAACTTCCTACCTAAGCACACCCACCCACATCTTTTGCACAGCTGCTAACAATCGCCTTCTTCATTTGCGTCCGGGTTTGTTCAGTATCATCATGTTCACATTCAGCTGACTTTTCTGCTAGTGTACTCTCATACCTTTCTTTATAACCCGGTTATCTTAAACTCACTCCGATTCTCCCCAAGTCCTTCCTTTTTTTTCTTTCCTCTCCATCCAAGCACCCACTAACTTAGTCTTACATAAAACAACATGAGGAACTGATATTCCCATCTCCAATCCCCTCACTGATTTAACATCCACCATATACTACAACGTCTTCACCAACACAAAATCTGGCATGCTTTTCACTATAGCACCATCTCTTCCCTTTCCCACTTTACTTTTATACTTATGGATTACTTATGTATTACTTACGCACATTTCTCGGATCACAAGAAAATCAATCCCCTTCCCATTCTTATTTTCTCCAGTTATCCTATCCACACTTTAGAGTCACTCACCCCCATCCAAAATATCATTCAGAAAATCTCGCTCTTCACAATACCGGGCATTGATCACTCATCAGAATCGCAACTCTTTCTCTCTCTGTCTCATTCCTTTCCACAATAGAATATACACACCAAATTTCTTTCATCTTTGTTTCGGTTACAGCAAGCACACAAAACTTTTAATATATCGATTACCTCCAGCATTTTTCACTATTTATTCCTCTAGCATTCCAGGTATCCAAACATTTCATATCATCATCACCCATCTTCTCTCCCCAAGACTGGGGGTAAGGTGCGATGCATGCACTGGAAACAGAAAAGTAGTAGAAGAATATGACGCAAGTCGAAAAGAAAGCCTAGCCTTACCGCCCCCTTTATACCTTTTAATAATAAATAAGAAACATTTCAAAGGCACTTTATTTTTTAGAGCAGAAAGACGAAGATTTTCCTGTAATTTTAAGAAATCTTCGTTTACTGCTCACCTTTAGTACCTCTTTTCCACCTTGAAAGGTGAAAATAGGGCTTAAAAGCTAGTGTTCGTACGTTTATTCCCCGACCCAGACGCTGCTTTAGATGCCAACGGTTTGGTCATCCCCGAAAATACTGCAGAGGACCGCATGACAAGCCCAATCGGAGAAGAATTTCACATTACCAGTGAAAACACACCACACTGCAAAAACTGTGGACTTCTCCACAGTGCATCTTCCATAAAATGCCCGTCTTACCTGTTTGAACAGGAGGCTTTGGAGTTCTGCACCATACAAAAATTGAGCATAAGAGATACCATACACCAGCTCAAAGAAAAATATTCCACAAGACAAAGACAATCCTATGCTACAATTGCAGCATCCCCGCTGCCTCTGCGTGTTAATCCACCGATACAACTCCATTCCAGTAAAACTCTTCCCCTAAATTCTAGCGAAACTCGAACAGTTACTGCAACCTGCCCGCCTACATTGCTTATACTACAGACTTCTCAAATAGTTCAAAAACAGCCCTTCATCCAATCTCTTGTTCAAAATGTCATCAACAACCCTACTCGGAGTACCAAGTTTTCAACCAACTAACAATGAAATCAGTTTTTTTCATCCAATACAAAGCTTGGAGAATATTTTCTGCCAAGACACTATGTCCCATATCTTTCAGATGAATTCGACAAACTCACGTAAGAAGTCTGCGTCTATTTCCCCTAATCTGTCTCCCACCATTACTCAATTTCCTGAAAAAAGGTGTTCCTAAACACACACAAAAGATTAATAACCAAGCTAAAGATTATTCGCTAAAATACAAAACATCCTAATTTCTAAAGCAAAACACACTGACCCCAGATGTAAAAAAAAATGCAACACAGAAGGGACCTCGTCATAAGTCTATTCCTAAGGCAAAAGCAAAGACTTTAATAGACTGTACCCAAACAATCATAGCTATTGAACAACCCACCAACCAATTCTCTGATAGCTTTCAGGATTATTCCAGCTCTTCTGAATCCTCCTATAACTTCCGAATTTCCTACCTTGGCACTCCCTAAAGGATTCTATGCCGATGAAATGGATCATAGTTCACAAATGGAGCCTGGTGTGACGACCCACTCTCTTTCTAATGCTTCTTGCGCTTCCGATAGAGATGAATGGAAAACCGTTCAACGTAAACACCGCAAGCGCTCCAAGCGTTCTAAATCTGCTAGTGGCATGAAAGGTGACTCAGAGGTTCCCCATCTTAACTCAAATTGTCCAGTCTTACAAAATCACCCACCCAATGGTCACTAACAAAGTCTTTAGCTTTAGACCTCCGTAACCCAACGGATCCCATATTGGATCCCAATATCGCAACTTAAACTTCCTTACAAAAAAGGGACACTTTTCCGCTGTCCCCTTCTTACACTGCCTCCATGGAAGCATTTCCATATTCTCCACCCATTTCTGAATCTGTTTGCTTGTCAGATGCTGATATCACTTCCATTCCTAAACATGAATATTTTGGTTGCTCTTCTAACGACCAACCAAGTCCACACAATAAGATGAATTTTGTTCAACTCCACTTACTTCGCATTCATGGTGAAGCCCCTCCACCAAATACCACTGAAAACTCTCTCCCAAAACCGGTCGTACAACCTAAATCTTTGTTGTACGACTATTCCTTACCACCAGGGTTTGTTGTTGTTCCTCGCCAGGACTCACTCACGTCTCAGACTTTCCTCCCTATCTGAATACACTTCCAACATTACTCCTAGCCACATTCCACATAGAGACAATTGTCTCAAAACGACCACCCTCATAATATTTATAACAACATAGTAAAGCCATCTTCCTTCAATGAAATTCTATTTCTACTATTCCAATTTTGAAGAACTTGTTCAACTAATAAACCCATGTACACCAAAGTGCTATTATGATTGCATGATGAAAACTTAAACTATTGCTATCTTGATCCTCTATACTTACTCGTTGAGAATATAAAGTCGGCCGCTAATCATCTATTTAGAAAGAGTGATGTGACCGTGATATGGTGAGATGAGGAATATTCGCGTCATAAATCTATTAAAATCATCACTTATTCTCTTAAGTCCCTCTTTCAAATTATTTTAAGACTTCATGCGAAGGCAGCACTAAATTCATTACTGTAATTACTGACCCTTACTCTCTCCTCGTTTTCTATTTGGCTTCCGTAGTAGCGGTTCTAAGGTCCGACTTAGTTATTTTTTAAGCAGCTCTCCACTCTGGTTGTTACACATCAGGTTAGAACTTCATCTTTCAAGCCACACCCTTTATAGGAGCGGTACATCTGTCGCCTCTGTCAAAAATCAAGATCCTTTAGTTGATCTCTCTAAACCCCTTTTCCCTGGGATGCCTTAGCACAGAACTCCCTACATATGAAATTTAGATACCACACTCTTCTTCCTGTAATTCAGTAACCCTTCACCAATCTTTCTTTTCTCTTAAAATGGATCTGTTATACATTTTCTGTCCTATTCTATTTGACCCAAGTAGTACCTATTAGTTGAATGATGAGACTCTCTGTGTCATCGACTGCAACTTGTCGTAGATTATTTATCAAATTAGGACGTCAAGATATAACACTCTAGCAGGGTTTAACAGAGCTAGTTCTAACTCTGCTCTTTGCAATAGGAGGATCTCACTCCTTGATCGTTATTAATTGAAGTCTTAATGAGGCAATTAGTGAACAAGCAAACACAGGGATAATTATAAGCCACTACAAATCAAACTTCTATTAGGTAAAAGATTACACAATATTTAATTAATTATAGAATTTCGCAAACAAGATTAAATAACCAAAATGCCCCCACGCCATCTAAACCGTTCCCATCTTTATCCTATCTTTCCTCATTCCCAATATTAACATATGGCTCAAGCAATTCAAAATAGATTCCAGAATAAAAACATAACAAAAACCTATAAAATAATAAAATAATAAAAGAACACTCATACTACCTTTGATGAATAAATTACACGTAAATAGCATACATCTTCATAATATTAATTATTTTATTATTATTATTATTATTATTATTATTTATTATTATTATTATTATTATTATTATATTATTATTATTATTATTATTATTATTATTATTATTATTATTATTATTATTATTATTATTATTATTATTATTATTGTTATTATTATTATTATTACTATTATAAAATATATTTTAGTAACATAACTGCATAATAATAATTATTTTTAATTTACAACATTTATTAATAATAATAATATTCGTAATTTCCTTCTGGTGCGTACCTCCACAAGGATTCTAGATATTCGAATTCTTCATAATTATTTCTCGCACCAGCAGGGCAAAAGTCTTCATATCTCTCGCTCCGAGACCACTTATATCACTCACAAGTCTTAAGCCGTAATTACCTTCATACTTTATATTCTGAAAGTGATGTTTTAGGAATGATTATACAATATAAAACTAAAATCAAAATTTTAAGTATATAAATATATATATATATAATATATATATATATATATATATAGTATATATATATATATATATATATATATATATATATATATATATATATAATATATATATATATAATATATATATTATATATATATATATATATATATATATATATATATATATATATAATATATTATATATATACTATATATTATATATATATATATATAATATATATTATATATATTATATATATATAATATATGCGTTATTATATATATATTGGCGTAGATATTGCTATGCACCTCTATTAAATTAAAAAAACAATGTTTTTATCGCTTTCTCTAAACTTTTAATCCCCCCCTATCTTACATACGGTTAGTCGAAACCTTTAGCCACAATTATTCACTAAGTCCTCACTATATACGAATAGAAAGCGGAATGAGTCGCCTCAAACTCCTCCTTGGTCAGAACCCATTGTTTTGCAAAAGCCGCGTCTTTGTACGGGGCGCCATGCTAATTGTTAGGAATTCCCACCTTTATAGCATCTCCTGCCAAGGAAAGGTGCTGAAAATTTAAGAGAAGGAACAGAATTCAATTTAATGTTGCTATGGCCCCGTTACCAATCCTGGGCCATGGAGAGACGCCTGTTCTGTGCTAGAGAATTTCAATATGTGACCGAGCTGGCGTCCTAACTATGAAAATAGATTGCAATGTGTTTTTTCATTAGCTTTATACTTGCCACAGCAGTTGTATTGAAATGATTATTATCTATATATATATATTATATATATAATTATATATATATATATATATATATAATAATATATTTATATATATATATATATATATATTATATATTATTATATATATATAATTAATTATATATGATATATATATATATATATAGTTATATATATATATCATATAGTATAATATATATACTATATATATATATAGTATTAATTCAGTGAAAGCTCATTTTTCAGAAATATTAATTCTTCTTTTTTTCGTGTTTTATTTTTTACAAAAAAAAAAGGGTTAAAAAAATTAAATTTTCAAAATTTTTAATTCATTACTTTAACTTTCGTTGGCGAAATACGCTTACTTCTAGACTTTCAACCTATGATAATATATATATCTATATATATCATATATGTAGATATATATATATATATATATAATATATATATATATATATTATATATATATATTATAAATATATATATATATACTATAGTATATATATATATATAATATATATATATATATACTATATATATATCTGTCCATTCAGAGTCCTATTCTGTTTTACGACTCCATCAGTTTTATTTTTTTTGTTTTTTTTTTAATATATGCATACTATATCGATTACCAACACATGACATTTCAGTCGCGTACACGGACATGATTCAAATTCGAAGTATTTTTAAATAATTTTTAAAAATCACATTTATGTAATATTTTTTTCAAAAATGAAATATCTCTAAAAAGTACGACACTTAACAGAAAAACCAATTACATATTTGAATCAGCGTATAAGGCTTATTATAAAATGTAAAAAAAAATAAATAAATTAAATATAACATATATTTTTCATAAATGAAATATCTCAAAAAAGAGTACGACACTTACAGAAAACAGCAATTACATATTTGGAATCAGCGATATAAAGCTTATTACAAAAATGTTAAAAAAAATAAATAAAAAAAACATGCAAAAAAAAAAAAATTAGCGGGCTCGACAGCCGACGGGGGAACAGCAGGGGGCGTTTTCCAATACCCGTAGGGGGAGGCGCGAGGAACCCCCGCCGAACACCCCAATACCAAAGAGCGGGGTTCGGGAAGACCTCCCGGAGGGGAAAATAAGTCCTACCCGTAGTTCCCCCGGAAGGTGACGAGACCCGACTCCTGCCATCTTGCGTTTTTACCCTTGGGTATTCCTTTAGTTAAAAAAAATTAAAAATTAAAAACTAACCAGGGTGTTATTTAACCCCTTTCTATTTTATGAAATCATGTCCGTTTTACACTTAAATGATTGTTAGGATCATATACTAGAAATATATTTAAAAAAAAAAAACGCAAAAAAAATTCAAAACTGAACATTGTTAAAACAGAAGAGTTATATATATATATATTATATACTATATATATATATATATATATATATATTATATATATATATCTATATATATTATAATAATATATTATATAATATATATATAT
>JABUQX010035736.1:7500-10000 GCA_015478945.1 Trachelipus rathkii | reverse complement strand
TTTGAAATAAAATGATGGTACTAGATATCGTACTTTTAAGACACTTTTGTTTGAGTCCAAAACATTTGGCATATCATCTACATAAGATCCGAAGTGCGTATTTTTCAAGCAATGTTTCCCTTTATGCTTATCCTAATTAAAGTGTATATTTATTTAAATTCCAGTGTAACTACAGGATGCTTAAGACATTGCAAATATATACCTCATAAAAGATGCAAAAAGGACATATACAAACAAAATATATACGTTTTTTAATTTATGTATAATTTTTAATGTAATAATTGTAAATAATTTTTATTAAATTTTTATAATAATAGTGATAAGGTTGAAAATTTAATATACACAAACCTATAAATTACCTAAGATACAGTAATTAATGTCGTAGTCATAAGCTAAAAGTAGGAGTAACGGCACCTTCGTAATTTTTACTTTTCATTTTAAAGAAACGGAATAACGATAACAGTTACTTTTTCCAAGTAACGGTAATGGAATTACTACAGAAGATGCAGAAGATGTTTGCATTTTAAACATTTCGATCAAATCAGTCGAGAACCATGAATGCACTTGTGCAAGCGCTTCTTGTGTCTCCATATTTTGATGGACACAAACCTAACCACGAGGGCATGTTTTCAACTCGTGTAGACACCTTTCTTTGTCATATACGAGATGAGAGTCTCTTGTCTCTATTCGATGAAATATCTGAGTTTTAATTGCATTTTTTTTTTTTGCATTGGAGAAATAGAAGAAATATGGGTGAAAATTAAAAAAAAAATTATTTAAATTTTTTTTAAATTTTTAAAAAATTTAATAACAATAGTATGATGTAAAAATATATAAAGAAAAAAATTGTGAAATCCAACCCTTATGAATCCAGATAATGCTAAAAGGCTTATTAGTGGAATTTAAAGAGATGACGGTCACAATTCAATACAAAAACTATACCAAGGAAAGGAGTTGATATATAAGCTGATAAAATGGTCCCTAGAAATTCCAGAGGAAAAGAGAAAAAGAAAGAAAAAATAATGTGATTTCATGATTATAATGGAGAGAAGGTGAAGGCGGGAATAAATATTCCCGGATGAGAAGATGACTCCATCATTTTATAAAGCTACAGGGGAATCTACATTTAATATTTAGTTAAATAGCGAGACTTCCCTTGTACTACTCTGTATTCGAGGACCTAACTTAAACTAACTGAATTTTGTTTGAATAAAGGTATTTAAATTTATACATTTTAAACGCCTCGTGAAATATTCTATTAAAGCGGCATATTATGTAATGAACACACTGGTTCATGCTCTTGGTAAAGAAGACTGAGATATCATTTAATGAAATAGGTAACGGAACAAGAATCACAACCAGTCCCTTATTCTAAACTTCAATTAACTTGGGAAAAGTGATGCGTTTTAAAAATAGATTTAGACCACGAGAAAATAAAGCAGGAATATATATATATATATATATATATATATATATATATATATATATATATATATATATATATATATATATATATATATATATATATATATATATATCTTTTTTATATATATATATATATATTTATATTTATATATATATATATATATATATATATATATATATATATATATATATATATATATATATATATATATATATATATATATATATATATATACAAAATATATATATATATATTTTTATATATATAATATATTTTTATATCTATAATAACTTAATATATATATATATATATATATATATATATAGGACAAAATCTATCTATTGACTTTTTGATATAAAGTAAATTTTAATTTTACCTCAAGAATGAAATAAAACAACATATAAAATATAATAATAAAATCATAGGGAAATTATATTTTGAAGTTATAATTCAAAAAAAAAATTACAATATGCATAGTTTTTACTTTATGATGCGGAGGAATTTTTAGACTTTTTACCCAATGTAGACTCATATTTTTTTTCAGTTGTAACCTTAAACTTGGTTCGTTAGGGTGTGTTTCGTTTTAGTCTCAAAAATGCAGTTTTATTAAATGAAAATGATATAAAATTATTAGCGTAGGTAGACTTTGTCCATTATATTATATATATAAAAAAAAAATATATAAATATTTTAACGTATATATATATTTATATATATATATATATATATATATATATATATATATATATATATATATATATATATATATATGAACTATAATATATGAATTATATGTAGGTATGTATATATATGTATGTATATAAGCTCATAAAAAATATACTTAGAATAATAGAGATTTATGCTGTAATATAATAATAATATTAATAATATATATGTAATATATATATATAATATGTATGTATATAATAATATATGTATATATAATATATATATATAATAACTTAATAATATAGTAATAATATAATAATAATATATAAATAATAATATATAATATATAATATGTAATAATATGCTTAATAATAATAATATATATGTATATAATAATAATAATAA
>JABUQX010035736.1:0-5000 GCA_015478945.1 Trachelipus rathkii | reverse complement strand
ATAATAATAATATATATATATCAATATAATATATATATATATATATATATGGTGAGAACTAAAGACGTTACCGCATGAGTATCTAAAACTAAGATAGGTACAAGAAAGCTAATAACATATATGGAATCCGCGTATGAAATTTGTATGGAAATGATTTTATTTTTTCATTTTTAATATCTTCAAAACTAAAATAGGTACAAGAAAACTAATAACATATATGGAATCAGCGTATGAAATTTGTATAAAAAAATCTTTTTAACTAAAAAAGGAATACCCTAGGGTGAACCGCAGATGCAAAGAGTAGGGTCTCTCGGCCTCCTGGGGGGGACGACGGGAGACTTCGTCCCCCTCTGTCCCTGCGTCGCTCGAAGCCTAAAAAATAAAAAAATTTCTACCTTTGATTCCAAATAATAATTAGCATATTAAAAAATCATTTTCATACAAATTTCATACGTGATTCCATATATGTTATTAGTTTTTTTGTACCTATCTTGTTTTGAAGATATTAAAAAATAAAAAATAAATCATTTTCCATACAAATTTCATGCTGATTCCGTATATGTTATTAATTTTCTTGTACCTATCTTAGTTTACGAGATATCATGCGGTACTTTCTTTAGTTTGTACTATATATATATATATACATATATATATATATACATACATATATATATATGCTATATATATATATATATATATATATATATATATATATATATATATATACTCACCTCTTCTCCTGCTACCATGAACTTTGTCTTAGGGAAGTTAACCGATATATATCGAACGAATGATGTAATCGATTTTTTTCGATTATTTTAAGGCAATAGTGCGTCAAATTAAGTTGCCAATAACAGTTTTTCTTTTTTTTTTAAACTAAAGGAATACCCAAAAGTAAACCGCAAGGAAAGAGTCAAGGTCTCTCGGCCTCAGCGGGGGACGACGGGGGGACTTCGTCCCCCCTCTGTCCCTCCGTCGGCTCGAGCCCCTTAAAAAATAATTAAAAAAAAAATTAAAAAAAAATTAACAAAAAATTAACATGATAAAAAAAACAACTTATGGTACCTCTAGCGGTATCTTTCTATTGGAGTTTTAGCTAACACGTGACACTGCTGGGCTGCATGATGGCTTCAAACTGTTATTTTTTATATCATGTCGTTTTATGTACTTCCTTTTAAAAGGACATGTGCCTTTATATATATATATATATATATATATATATATATATATATATATATATATATATATATATATATATATATATATATATATATATATATATATATATATATAATGTTACAAAAATATTAAAGATCTAAGATGATACATTTACATTATATTCTTGTCAGCACTGATCTTTCTAATAAACAAATTTTTATCCATTTTTTTATGTAAAATTGATTTCTTCTGTCAATCTACCTCAAATTTATATTAATGCGAATAAAAATATTTAAATTAGAAAAATCTTATCTTCAAAATTCGGAAGCAATATAACTGATCTATTTCAGGTTGACAGCATAGTTTCTGTAAGGAACTCTTGTGATTTTCTTTCTTTGCTCCTCTAACTCTTGATCTTTTGCTCTTCGAAAGTTTGATGAATATTTTCCTGTGGTATCTCTATTCAGAACTATTTCCCACCACTCCAGTTGTTTTCTTCGTATAGGGGTGAAGATTGTATTTGTATGACGCATGCATGACATATGCACTGAAAATCTTTGGGGAGTTAATATTTACTACTGGGCAAGTGTTTTATAATTAAGCGATATGCACGCTTATTTTCAGTTTAGTTTACTACTTGAAAATGTAATTGAACACTTTCAGTGATAAAAAGTAACGCCTTAACATGATTAAACATAGCATGCGCAGTCGCACTTGCAAATAATCTAGTAGTCAATAATAACGTTGCTTTTATTTGTAGTTTAAATTTTGACCAATGAAAATTGTTTTAGCTTTCATAAAAAAGGCGAAAATTATTTTCCACATTTTGTGTGACCTGTGCGTGTGAAGTGAAATATATTACGTAAAGCTTAATTTTAGTATTATTGCATGCAGGAATACTTAAATTCATTTTAATTTAAATTTCACTTTCAGGATTTAAATTAGTTTATACTTTTGTTAATAGTACTTGACTTTCCTGAGGCCGAGATGATGTAAGAACCCCCAAATGTATTAAAAGCTTATCCCAAAGGCGTGGGCTAAGATGATGTAAGTTTTATTTTAACTGTTTTGTCAAAAATTAGCAACTATGACAAATTGTGATTGTGGTTGTTAATTGCCTACTGTCTGAGGTGTCAATATATTTTTCATTTTGTAGCCAATTATTCTTTAATGCTAACGATTGAAAAAAAGCAAATATGCTAATTATGCCTGCCTATAAAATAGAAGGTTGTATGGTCCAATTTTGAAAAAAAATCTCCTTACAGGATATCATATGTGCTCTAAGGAAAGCATATTTGATACCTTAGTTTAGGATATTTGAGCAAGTTTAGCTTTACTAAGAGCCTAAATTTTCTCTCTCTCTCTCTCTCTCTCTCTCTCTCTCTCTCTCTCTCTCTCTCTCTCTCTCTCTATATATATATATATATATATATATATATATATATATATATATATATATATATATATATATATATGCATATCTTTGCTCTGTCTTATCTATATATATATATATATATATATATATATATATATATATATATATATATATATATATATATATATATATATATATATATATATATATATATATATATATATATATATATATATATATATATATATATATATATATATATAGGTAAAGGTTACTTTTTTTACCTATCGTATGATTGTTTATTTTACTGTATATCGATTATATATCGATAAAGATTATAAAAACAATTTTTATTTTAATGTGAATAGAAGTTAAATTTAAAAGAAAATAAAAAACACCAAAAAATGAGCGAAAAGTAGCTTCACTTGTTTTACAAAAAAAATTAAACTATAAATTTATATTTTTACTCGTAAATTATTAGTATTTAGCAGAAATGAATGTAATTGACATATACGAAATTTGTTCAAGTGACTGCGGTCACTTTTATGTTTTTGCAATATTTTCATAGTAATTTAAGAATAAGAAAATAGCTACATTCAATATTGAATGTGACATTAATTAAGAAAAAAAGGCGAAAAGTTTTTATAAAATTTTCAGGTGTTCAAACTATGGCGAATACCCACGGATCGATCGCCCCGATAATGGAGTGGGGTCTCTCAGCCTCTAGGTGGACTACGGGGGACTAATCCCCCCTCCGGGGATGGTCTCGGAACCCCACCGCTCTTTGGTCTTTGGGTGTCGCGGGGTTCCTCCGACCATCCCCTCGGGGTGACATCCCCCTCCGTCCCCCATCGGCTCGAGCCCCTAAAAAGGGTAAATACCAGGCGCGGCTTTACACGATGGGGAAGCTTACAGGAGGCCGGGCCTCCTCTAAAAAATAAAAACTAACTAATGTAATAAAAATAAATTCAATTTACTATCTATTACTATTAAAATAATGTTTAAAATGTTATACAAGAACGCTAATTTTACATTAAGATCATTTATTCCCTTGCGAAACATTATTTTTCATAAGGATCATTGACTGGAGAAATTTCGATTTGTGCCTCCAAGAAAGCATAATTATAATGCTTTCAAAACACTGGTTGTCATGGCAACGTAAAAGAAACCTTATTCCTATTTTGTCTATTTTGAGGATTTTTCCACAAAGCCTCCTCCAATTTTTTTAAATAAATTTTAAAAAAAAAAAAAAAAAAAAAAAATATTTTATATATATATATATATATATATATATATATATATATATATATATATATATATATATATATATATATATATATATATATATATATATATATATATATATATATATATATATATATATATATATATATATATATATATCTATATACATATATTGAAGAGAGAGAGAGAGAGAGAGAGAGGAGAGACAGAGCGAGAGAGAGTGATACTAAATTTACTATATTTTGTTAATAATTTTAGTTGTAATTTTGAATCTTTTAATAATTTTCTGTGTAAACTTAGCAATTTTCAAATGGAGAAGGAGGACAAAAATAAACCTTTAATTTTCAAATATATAATAGAACACTATATACATATTTACCCTATTTCTTAGGTCATACATTAAATTAAATAAATCAATTAAATCTTTAAAAAAATGTTACAACCTTTATACAACAGGAAATCATAAACATTTTCGCTACGAAAATGCAGGACACGGGGCCTTGGAGGCAAAGTTTCTTCTTTAAAGGACTTCCACAGAGGCAAGGTGCTAAATTATATTATCAAACTCAGCTAAAAAAAGAAAGAGCACACACTATTATTCAGCATCTAGTTCATTAATTCATTTATTTGTTTATTTACATAATTAACAAAATAATTATTTATAAAATATTTGAGTTATCCATTCCTGCAGTTCTCTTTTAGCATATAATTGTTTTATGGGTATCTTAGTTTTCCTTTCAAATTCAGATATTAAAATTTAAATATATGAATTATTTTTATCCGAAATGTGCATTAAGAACAAGTAAATGTTTATTTTAATTTTTTTCTTAAATTAAACGAGTGTTTTATTAGATTCTTAGACAGGAAAAAAAAAACAACTTGTAAAAAAATTAAATTCACGAATATGTATATACCGTCTTGAAATTTGCTCTCTGCATTTTTGGAGAGGTACGAGCCGTTACAATTTATAATTGATTAAAAATAGGGTTATTCAATGGCGATGATGCTTACACTTTTTGTTTAAATTTTACATAATCTTTCATTTATATAACTGCAAAATTTAAAGAATATCAGAACATTTTCTATAATAATAACTCGTGCCTGGCACGAGTAGCAGCACGAGTTTAAGTGTCCCCACAGATATATATATATATATATATATATATATATATATATATATATATATATATATATATATATATATATATATATATGCCTATAT
>JABUQX010035735.1:100000-105094 GCA_015478945.1 Trachelipus rathkii | reverse complement strand
TATTGTACTTCGTTCAGTTCAATTTGGGTTTAACCGTTTTCGCATTTATCGTGAAACACTTTTTCGCGTTTTCGTGCGCCGCTTCAGTCATCATTACACAGTTGAGTCAAGTCATATCTCTCATTTAAATTTGCGTTGAGATTCATCTTAAGTATTTTTATTATAAAAAATTCTGTATTAAATCTCGACAATAAGCTTATCCGCGCAACATCCGCAGGAAAAAGCGCGGATGCGGAGGCGGATCTTCTTCAATAATGTGCGGATGCTCCGCGGATGCGGTTGCGGATAGTAAAAATCATTATATATATGTATACCTTATATATATAACAATAATAAATATGCTGCTATATATATATAAATATATATATATATATATAGCAACATGTATATATAATATTACTAATTTAAATTTACTGCTATATGCTGCTCTCTTTACTCACTATATATATATATATATTGGGCCATATAGGGATAAAAGTATCGGTATCGGTATCGGGTATCGACAAAAAGAATTTTGATATCGGTATCGGTATCACGGTATGGCAATGAAAAAATTGCGAGTACTTGTATCGGTATCGGTATCGGCCTCAAATTTTGGTATCGGTTACCCAACGCTAATATATATATATATATAATATATATATATATATATATAACCATATATATATATATATATATGTATATATATAACCTTAACCTTAATATATATATATATAATAACAATAACATTCTTTTATCAAATATTTTTATATTTATATATGTATATAAATATATATAAATATATATATATATATATATATATATATATATATATATATATATATATATATATAGCATATATATACTTAACTGTATGTATAAATAATCTCCACCCCTCGTCGGTCCTGTCCAACATGTATATATATATATATATATAATAATATAATAATATATACTAATATATACATAACATGTATAATAACTAATACATATATATGTATGTAATAATATAACAACTATAATAATATATATATATATACATATGTGATGTGATAATAGATGAAACGATAAATAAGACGCGCTGACCAGATAATATATAATAATATATAATAATAATAATAATATAACTTAATATATGTATAATAATAATATATATATGTAATAATAATAATATATATATGTATATGGAAATAATAATATAAATATATGTAATATATATATATCTTCTTCTTTATCTACCTTATAATTATAACCATAATAATAATAATATATATATATATATATTATTATATATATAACAATAATAATATATATATATACTCTCTCTGCTAACAACTAACTGTGAGAAATATTTATCTCTAATCGTTGGTGATGTTGCAGTTTGATCGTTATCAATATAGATGATCTGGCATTTATAATTATGTCAAATATGTGATATCTTTATATTTCAATATAGATATCGCTGCATGTGAAATGTAAATAGTTGATGTTGATAATAGTTGTTATATGTATATATATATATATATATCTTATATATATATAATATATATATATATATATATATATAGGACCTATATATATATATATATATATATATATATATATATATATGTATATATACTCAACACCTTATATTTATGTCTAGTCTTCTTCCTCATTTATCTATATATATATACCTTACTCTCCATATACATATATATATATATATACTATATATATATATATATATGGGAAAAGTTTGGGAGTTCTACTAAGAAAGGTTTATTGAATGATCAGATGATAAAGTTTGTTTGAAAAGAATATTTTTGTTCTGATTTGAGTCGTTGTTCGGGCGGGAACAAAACTTATTTTCCATGAAGGACTAAAAATGAAATTACATTTTTCAACGAACACAAATAAAAATAAATGTTCACTTTCTTTCGTTTTGGAGTATCTCTCTCTCTCTCTCTCTCTCTCTCTCTCTCTCTCTCTCTCTCTCTCTCTCTCTCTCTGGTTCTATGTATGTTTGCCAGTACGCCTCTCTCTCTCTCTCTCTCTCTCTCTCTCTCTCTCTCTCTCTCTCTCTCTCTCTCTCTCTCTCTCTCTCTCTCTCGTTCTATGTATGTTTGCCAGTACGCCCCCCTCTCTCTCTCTCTGGCTCTATGTTTGCCAGTACGCCCTTCTCTCTCTCTCTCTCTCTCTCTCTCTCTCTCTCTCTCTTTCTCTCTTTCTCTCTCTCTCTCTCTCTTTTTCTCTCTCTGCTTCTCTCTCTCTGCCTGTCTGCCTGCTTCTCTCTCTCTCTCTGGTTCTATGTACGTTTGCCAGCACGCCTCTCTCTCTCTCTCTCTCTCTCTCTCTCTCTCTCTCTCTCTCTCTCTCTCTCTCTCTCTCTCTCTCTCTCTCTCTCTCTCTCCCTATATAATCGCTATTACAATGGAAACCGCACTTCAGAACTCTCTCTCTCTCTCTCTCTCTCTCTCTCTCTCTCTCTCTCTCTCTCTCTCTCTCTCTCTCTCTCTCTCTCTCTCTCTCTCTGCCTGTCTGCCTGCTTCTCTCTCTCTCTCTCTCTCTATGTTTGTTTGCCTGTCTCTCTCTCTCTCTCTCTCTCTCTCTCTCTCTCTCTCTCTCTCTCTCTCTCTCTCTCTCTCTCTCTCTCTCTCTCTCTCTCTAACCCCTCCTTTCACTCCGCACCTTTGAAAAAAAATTGGATATTATATTTTATTTACTTTGTTTATCTCTTCCTAAATCTATAAATGTCTTGTGTAATGTAGTGCGCAATTTTTAAAAATTACAAACCTACCTCACAGTAAAGAAATACAATACCCTATACATAGACACACGCACCATCACACACACACACTTATGTATATATATATATATATGTATATATAACAACAATAACATATATAAATATATATATATATATATAATAATAATAATAAAAATCTTAAAATTATTTTACAACCAGTAATATAAAAATATATATATATATATATATATGTATATATATATATAATATATATATATAACTCAACTTATATATATATATATATATATATCCATAACCTTAATATATATATATAATTTTTGGCGCGTTCTCTTTGAGTGGTTGTTGTTGTGCTTCTTTTAAATGGATTTTTAAGTAGTATCTTTTTCAGTTTTATTTTGTGCCTGAGTGTCTTAGTGGGCCTGGTGAGAATACTTCTCATCTGAGAGGTGCTAGTTCAGCAATTAAAATTTGTTTTGACATTGGCTGTTGTTGTTTAAATATATATATATGTAATATATATAACAATATATATATAATAACTTATATATATATATATATATATACTCTTACCAGTATAGTATATAACTCTTAACCTTAACATAACTGCTCTTTCTTTCTTCTTCTTTACTGCTATATGTTGTATGTATATATATATATATATATATATATATACATATATATATATATATATAACATGTATATATATATATATAACATAGCCTGTAACTTATATATATATATACTATGCTATATATGTATATATATCTCAACTTATGTATATATAAAATAAAGGTTTGGACCTCACCGGGCAAAGGCCCCCTATTCTTGGAGATTTATAACCTTATATAACCCTTAACCCAGCATATCTCAATAACCCAATATAATATATAACATATATATATATATGCATATATATATATAGCAACCTTAACTGCTGCTGCTGTATATGCTATATATATGCTTATATATATATATATATTAATATAAGTTGCTTAAAAATAAAGTATTGAACTTTAAAAATATAGTGAAGCATAAAATAAATTTACATATATATATATATATATACTCACTGCTATTCTTCTTCTACTCTTATAACAACCTTCTAAAATATATTGTAATTGTTAAGATTAGCGTAATGTATATGAAAGTATAAACATCTGATTTTTTTAACGGTAATGATTTTTCGATAAACTACCTATGCAACGTTGCCAAATACTATTCATGAAAATTAATATATATTTTTTAAAAATTGTAATTTATAACTCAATTTAGGAGGCAAGGTTATGATGAGTTTTGTTAAGTATACACAGTAGCAAATCTGTGTCTATATACTTAACAAATCTTATTATAACCTTAACTAGTTTTCGGACCTAAAACCAAAAGCATTATATGGCAACGCTGTTTACGTCATCATGCATGGATAGGAAAAATATTAAAAAAAAACGATTATCAGGAGAAAATATGGATAATTCCATCACATTGAACACATTACTTACTCTCCACCATATATATATATATATATATATCTTAACCATATATATATATATATATATATATGCTCTTATAGCTGTACCTGTATGTATATATATATATATACCTTTTATATATATATATATATATGGCATAATATATGTATATATATATTTATATATATATATATATATATATTTATATATAACAATAACAATAACTACTATATATATATATATATATATAGCAATAACTTATATATAGCACCTTTCTTTATATATATGCTGCTTAACAACAATAACCTTATATATATATGCTGCTGCTGCTGCTCAACTGTAACCAACACCAATATAATATTGTAGGTGTGGGGTTGGAAATTATTTCACATATATTTTATTTACCTTAGAACACTAAAAAATTTAAAGGGAATCTATGATTTTCTGAAATTTGGGGGGAGATCTGACCACAACTTTCCGCGAGACCTAATATTGGATATATATATGTAATATATATATATATATATATATATATATATATATGCTTAGCCAACAATAGCCAATAACCTTCTTCATTCATGTATAATATGTATATGTGTATAATATATATATATCATATAACAGCCATAGTGTATGTATGAAATAACTAACATAATATGTAATATATGTATTTACAGTAATAATAACTTAATAACTTAATAACTTAATAACTTAATATGTATCAGCTGCCTTGCTGCTGTATATATGTATATATATATATATATATATATATATATACTGCTATACTAACCTATATATATATAGTAACTCCGGTCATAACTTTGGCTGGAGACATAAAGTCGGATAATTCGCCTTAAATATTTAGCTCCAGCCGGTGGCTGATTATCCGGCCAACCGGAG
>JABUQX010035735.1:70000-85000 GCA_015478945.1 Trachelipus rathkii | reverse complement strand
TAATAGCAACAATAATAATAGATAGATAGAGAGATAGCTGATATTACTAAAATAATAATAATAATAATAATAATAATAATAATAATAATAATAATAATAATAATAATAATAATAATAATAATAATAATAATAATAATAATAATAATAATAATAATAATAATAATAATAATAATAATAATAATAGTAATAATAATAGCAACAATAATAATAGATAGATAGAGAGATAGGTTTTATTTTCCATTAGAGCATAGCAAAAATTGAAACCATTACAAATATTAGCAGTTAAATAATACAAACGGAAAACATCTCCCAAAATGGAGAGAAAATCCCTATAGGACAAAATTTTCTTCCGTCAAATAATAATAATAATAATAATAATAATAAAATAATAATAATAACAAGCATTTTTTAAAATTTTAAGAAATAATAATAATAATAATAATAATAATAATAATAATAATAATAATAATAATAATAATAATAAAATAATGAAAAGAAAACAAGGAACGTATGCTAAACTCTTGGCTCAAATGGTAAATATTTATAAAATTTAAGAAGTCTTCCATTCCACTTGTAGAAAACAATTTTAAAACCCCGATAGTTTTTTTTTTATTTGTGTGTATGTTTTTTTTTTCAAGGTATCTTTGTTTTTTATTTTTTACTTGGAATTTTTTTTTGTATTTTTTATTCATTTATTCCTATATATTTTTTTCTTTCTTTCTTCAATTCTCTTAGTCGTGGTTTTGATCATGGTAAAATTGTTATTTCTTTTGTTTGTTTGATGTTTTTTTTTGTTTTGTTTTTTGTTTTTTTTTATTTGATGTTTTCCTTCATATAAGTGAGATTGATCTTCCGTGAAAATTAACTACGAAATGTTGCGTAAAATTAACTGTTTTTTTGCGTTTTATTATGTCTGTAAAATTAGATGCAGATTTTCACTATCTCTTTCTCTCTCTCTCTCGCTCTCTCTCTCTATTTTCACTTTTCTCTTTCTTTCTCTTTCTAATTCTCTATTTTTTTCTCTTTATTTCCACTTCTCTCTCTCCTTCTCTTTATAATTATCTTTTTTTTTTTGCTCTTTTTTTTTTTTTTTTTTTCTTACTCTCTCTCTCTCTCTCTCTCTCTCTCTCTCTCTCTCTCTCTCTCTCTCTCTCTCTCTCTCTCTCTCTCTCTCTCTCTCTCTCTCTCTCTCTCTCACACACACACACACACACCCATAATCTTTCACTCTGTCTCAAAATCTCACTCTCCCCCCTGGTCTCTCTCTCTCTCTCTCTCTCTCTCTCTCTCTCTCTCTCACTCTTTCTCTCTCTCATCTCTCTCCTCTCCTCTCTCTCTCTCTCTCTCTCTCTCTCTCTCTCTCTCTCTCTCTCTCTCTCCTCTCTTATTTTACAATTTTCGTTAGAAGGCACAATCTGTGTCTATATAAATATTAACACCCGTAAAACCTTCGTAAATCTGGATTCGACCAACTGGACTAAAAACTTTTTGGCCTTTGACAAAAGTATCCCAAAACTTCGCCAATTTTATTCTCTTTCCTCTTTACTCACACTGATCTGTAGCTAAAACTCTTGACAATATCATAATTCCATCCTTGAGGGATTTGACATTTCAATCCCTACTCTCCCTATCTCTTTTCTCAGGTGTTTCCATACCTTTTTACCTGTGTATTTGCCTGTGATTACAATGTTGTTTGCATGTAATCCTATTGTTTATGAATGTCTTGAAATCTTTTTGGCCCGGATGTCATTCCTCCCAGTGTTTTGAGGGAGTGTGCTTTCGAGCTGGAGATTATCCTCGTTCAACTCTGAACTCCGTATGGTGTTATGTTAGTTATGTTATGTATGTTAGATTAAGTTAGGTTAAGTTAGGTTAAGTTAGGTTAAGTTAGGTTAAGTTAGGTTAAGCTAAGTTTTGTTGGATTCGTTAGAGAAACTTTAAATAATCAGATTTAATTTTTTCTTACAAACGTCAACCTCAAATTCCTGTGAACCCATTTTCCTGTCAACCCATTCTCCTGTCAACCCATTTTCCTGTCAACCCATTTTCCTGTCAACCCCATTTTCCTTGCCAACCCATCTACCTGTCAAATCCATCTGCCTGTCAACCCATTTTCACAGTCACCCAATTATCAGTCAACCATTTTACGCTGTTTCAAACCCATTCTTTCCTGTCAAGCCTTTGTCCTGCAACCCATTTTCCTGTAACCATTCTCCTGTCAAAACCCGTTTATCCTGTCATCTCGTATCTTGTCAACCCATTTTCCTGTCAATCCATTTTCCTGTCAACCCATTTTCCTGTCAACCCATTTTCCTGTCAACCCATTTTCCTGTCAACCCATTTTCCTGTCAACCCATTTTCCTGTCAACCCATTTTCCTGTCAACCCATTTTCCTGTCAACCCATTTTCCTGTCAACCCATTTTCCTGTCAATCCATTTTCCTGTCAACCCATTTTGCCTGGAACCCATTAAGTGTCAACCCAATTTTCCTGTCAAACCATTTTCTGTGCAACCCATTTTCCTGTCAAACCCATTTCCTTAGTCAAGCCCGTCTCCTGTCAACCCATTTCCTGGTACAACCCACGATTTTCTGTCAACCCATTTTCCTGTCAACCCATTTTCATGTCCAACGCCATTTTCATGTCAACCCATTTGCCTGTCAACCCCCATTTTCCTGTCAACCCATTCTCCTGTCAACCCATTTTCCTGAGCAGCCCTATTCCTGTCAACCCTTTTTCCTGTCAGATTTAATTCCTGTCAACCCATTTCCTGTCAACCCATTTTCCTGTCAACCCATTTTCCTGTCAACCCATTTTCCTGTCAACCCATTCTCCTGTCAACCCATTTTCCTGTCAACCCATTTTCCTGTCAACCCATTTTCCTGTCAATCCATTTTCCTGTCAACCCATTTTCCTGTCAACCCATTTTCCTGTCAACCCATTTTCCTGTCAAAACCCATTTTCCTGGCTCAACCATTTTTTCTGTCAACCCATGTTTCCTGTGCAACCCATTCTCTGTCAACCATTTTCCTGTAACCCTTTTAACCTGAAACCCAATTTTGCCTGTACAGATCCATTTCCATGTTCAAATCACATTTTCCTGCTCAACCCTTTTCCTGTCCAACCCATTGATCTGTACAAACCCATTTTCCTGTCAAACACATTTCCTGTCAAAGCCATTTTCCTGTCAAACCCATTTCCCTGTCAACCCATTCTCCTGTCAAACCATGAGCTTCCTGTTCAACCATTTCGTTTCCTGTCAACCATTTTCACTGTCAATCCATTCTCCTGTCAACCCATTTTCATGTCAACCCATTTTCCTGTCAACCCATTTTCCTGTCAACCCATTTTTCTGTCAGCCCATTTTCCTGTCAACCCATTTTCCTTTCAATCTATTTGGGTATAGGTCCCTCCGTATCTTAATACGTTCTATATATTGCCAAAGTGTTGGAAACGCAAGTATGTCCAGCTGGTTCCGTAAAAGGTTAGCCGCTCTGATCCTCTTAACTATGTTCCTATATCTCTAACTTGTATTCTGTTTAAAATCCTTGAAAGTATTCTTGGCTCATTTTCAGGATCATCTGCAATCCCATTCTCTTTCTTCAGATCACCAGAATGTCTTTCAAAACAAGAGGTCAGCTGGTGACATGTTTTCCTGTTTTAATGTTCTATAATCATCTTCTCTTAGGAACGATGGATAAATGTTGTGTGGTGGAACTTGACATAACCAAGGCTTTTGATCGTCACCACTCTCTCTCTCTCTCTCTCTCTCTCTCTCTCTCTCTCTCTCTCTCTCTCTCTCTCTCTCTCTCTCTCTCTCTTTCTCTCTCTTTCTCTTTCTCTCTTTCTCTCTCTCTTTCTCCTCTGCTCTCTCTCTCTTCTCTCTCTCTCTCTCATCTCTCTCTCTCTCTCGCTCTCTCCTCTCTTCTGCTCTCTCTCTTCTCTCTCTCTCTCTCTCTCTCTAAAGCGGAAACAAATTACAGTACACTAGAACAGGAAGCTCTAGCAATAGTGTTCTCTTCATCCAAATTCAAGAACACAATTCTTGGATAACCTCTCACCATTATAACTGACAACCAACCATTAACTCACCTCTTTAAACACAAACAGCTTGGGGGTCGACCGGAACGCTGGAACATATTTATTAAAAGTTTCAACCCACAAATACAATACAAACCTGGCAAACTTAATATTATACCCGGCTATCTAAGTCGCAACCCACCTCCACTTTCCACCCCACAACCCCTACTCTCGCTCCACCACAACTTACACACCAATTTACTACTCACCTCACACCCTCACATAAATCTTTTCTCCTTACACCCGAAATCTTTGCAACAGAATAAGTAACTTGCCTTCGTTTTGGACCCCTCTATAAACGCATTAAACTCTCCAAATCTTTTATCTCTGACACCACCTCCACACCCTCCATCTCTACATGGCATAATAGAAGAGGTTTTATACTATAAAACTTCCACTGGCCGATACTTACTTGAAGTGCCGGACTCTATGATACACTCCGTTATTGAACATAACCATTCTACTTTAGCTTAAAGGCATTGTGGCTCTGAAAGAACACAATACCGCCTACAAGAACGATACACATTCCCCAAATTACATACGCTCATTAAAGAATTTTGTGCCAATTGTGATTAGTGCAATAGAGTCAAAGGCACAGTTCCCAAACTCGCCCCCCTAAAAGAATGTCTTTTAGGAATCGAACCATTCTCAAGGTACACTGCATCATTCTATGTCCTCTTCCACTCTGCCATGTTTCACAATCTAAATACATACTCATTTTCAAAGACCAACTCACAAGATATGTCGAATTAGTGCTACTCACACCCACTTACAAGTAGTGCCACTTCTAAAGACATTGCACAAGCTCTTCTTGAACTTGTAATTTTGAGATATAGCACAGCTGGAATATTAATATCTGACTTCGCCCCAGAATTCATATCTGAATTCTTTAAACAACTTTCTTCGCAGTGGAGAATAAAAGCACTTAACATAGTTGTTAGGCACCCCCAATGAAATGTCATCTGTGAGCGCAAAACACTAAAGTCGGTAACTTTCTCCGTCATTTTGTCAACACAAACCACAATGACTTTTCGCTTAAATCTCTGTAAACAGCACTTTGAATTCTTCTATTGACACCACACCACATTTCCTTCTACACCTCTATAACAAAAGACTACCTTGACATCTACCTAATTCAACACTTCTAACACCATCCCCACAAACATTAATGATTACATGGATGAATTAGCAGAAAAGGCAAACATGATCAGAGACATGCCTCGTCAACAGTTATTAGATTCTACACAAAAACAAATAAAAACACAACATACACAAGCTTTATTAAAAGACATACATATTGGCAACTATGTTTATATACTAGACACTAAGAAACTTCATCATCCTCCAAAGTTATTTCCAAAATGGGCAGGCCCTTTTCTATTTAAACCCCTCATTCCTTTCAATAAGCTCCTACTTCTATGCAGAGACACTTCTAAAGAATTCATAGTACATACAGACAATGTTAAAATCTCTTACAGCCTTCCTCTTATAGTACTTCCACAATCGCCTAACCAGAACCAACCACACATTCAACCACAACCTCCTTCATCACCTAATCCTTTTACAACAGTCGGTCCAAAACAAAAGTCAATTTTAATTCATCCTCCGCATCTCCTCTTTCCCAGATCCCCAATTTCTACTCCCTAACTCCCCAACAAACCCCTCTTCTCTCCTTCACCCAGTCAAGCCCAACTCACCTAATCACCTTCCCATCATACAAATACTCCACATGTCCAGGGACATACGATAGAACAACTCTATTGTTCCATCTCCATAGTATACCAACATTACTCCCATACCTAACCTTCTCCTAACTTAGACATATTCCCTCTTACATTCCAGTGCTTTTATTACAACTCAAGGAAAATCATACACCACCATTCCCACTTCCAAAATGCATTCCAGGCCGAAATCACTCATACATCTCTTAGATATCCCTCCTGGCACCACAATTATAGACACTTGATCCGCTACAAACGCATCTCTCTCTCATAAACACTCTCCACAGACCGTTTCAATGAAGAGTTACTCAGTCAGAATGAAACAGCTTTCACTCCCACAGACGGAACAATAACTCAAGAAGAACTTATTCCATCCGTCCAGAAGTCCCATCCTCTGAAACATCAACAGGCGAAGAATACTAAGTTCGGCTTCTTCTCCTAACAAACGCTATTCTTGGGAACAGTCTCTCTCTTCCTCTCTCGTCTCGGTGGTAGCGTCGCGTCTTCTTCTCATCTCCTCTCTCTTCTCTCTCGAATCTTCGGTTCCATCTCTCTTCCCTCTCTCTTCTCTCTCCTCTCTCTCTCTCTTATCTTCTCTCTCTCTCTCTAAACATCCTGGCTTCCACCCCCACATCATCCTTGACTCTCCAACACCTCATGTCCAGGCCCCCCGCGCAAACGCATTCAATCTTCCACGTTCGTCTAACAAATTTCTCACGCGGGTAATCATATCATATGAAACAAAACACAATTAAGCTTATTTTAATAACTATGAGACTTATTTATGCCAAATGTTGCCCATTAAAATTAAGAATATACAAGCACATCATCCTAATTGCTATTTTCATTTCTCCCTTACAGGAACATGAAAACTATAGATTCCACTGTTTCTTTATTATATGACACTACAGATATCGGAAAACACATTAATATGGGAAAATCGAAAATATTCTCATGGTTTAGTAGCTCAAACATGGAAAGAATTGCTTTATACAAGGATTTGGTAGATATATAGACTAAACATCGTAGTGCCCAATAGTTTATATCGGGAAATTCAAGGATTATCTTCCAGTTACAGAGAATTATTAAAATCCCACATACCTTATTTTCAAACAAGATATTACTGCAGGTTTTCATAACACCAATAAAATTCACTCTACCTGCACAATTAAAATAAAAAAGGAGCAGTTTTTAAGTAGATACAAACGTTAAATTAGAAGAGCTACTTGAGAATGCCAATTGATATTATCCAGACAACTAGCTAAACAATAAGACGAGAAATTAACGAGGCTTGTTTCAGTCTGGACGTTAATTTGAAACATTTTCGGCTATTGCCGACTCGACCGAAGGATCTGGAAACTACTCAAAAAGAATTAAATTTATGTTAGGTCAGGGTTTATTCAGAACAGCCATTAACAGGTTAAACGTACAGAGGATTCACTGAAACACTAAAAGTTATCGTCAACTTAAAAACATAAAGAAACCTATAAACTATACAATCATTCTAATTTCTTGTCATAGATCATTCAGTTAGAAATTTTGAATTAATATTTATTTCTAACAAGTAATCTCATCATCGAGGATACCAACAAGTTAAAACATTATACAACCCCTTAATTATTTAACCAAATGCAACACACCGTCTAAATTTATTATTCATACCAATTTCATCTTCTATTTTGAAGGACATCAAACATAGACACAATTTGACATCCTAATATGTTCCAGCCACTTGGGAAAAACTTACTATAATGTGCCTCTCTAGAGCACTTGACTATCACTCACTTAAACGATACAGTATCTCCGTCTTATTACATTCATTACTGAAATCGTATTTTGAACTTTTAAAGTATAGTGTTCCCATGACAAGTAACTAAGCTCTTAAATCGGGATCACCATCCAGACTCTTTACCCTTCTACTTCTTCCTTAACCTGGAAGAACTAACATATGCCTATACTAATAAACACTTGATCACTGTAGAGAAATTTTTTCTTTAAATCTCTGCATACTTACCGACCTCATGCACACCACACACACAAATCAAATTGCATTAGATACTTATTATTAAACAAAATATTTTGCACATGATATATAGACTTTTCTAAACATCCCCTCACAAACCTTTACATATTATATCCTCCACAAACAAAACCACGTTGCTAACATAAGCTGCCTACGCCCAAACAGCAGAGATTACACAACCCTATTTTCTTTTTCACAGGTTGTAATTTATTTCTGAACGTTTACAGTTTTTAACACTCTTGATACAATGTCATCCAATTGTTTCTGCTAACTACACTGGAATTCCGAATTTCACAATTTCACCGTAACATCATCCTCCCGAGTATGCAACGACCAATCCAAAATGTCCACTGGAACACGATTGAATAACTTCCAAACTCAATTCTTGGCACCGCGGGAACATTAACAATTTAGGGAGTTTTCTTGATTACTGTATCCATTCTTGTATGATTCATTTACATATTAAATAAATTTCACCACTGCAACCCAAACATCAATCTGAATCCATCCACCGTACAATCTCGCACCTTTCAAAAACAACCCCAACCTGAACCAACAATTCTTTCTCTTTATCCAATACGAAACTTCCTAGAATTTCCGAAGTTACATACACACAACCAGCTTTTAAAATTCTTTTAACCCACCGAATTCCTATTTTATGTGATACAGGGTAAAACGATTATCTGTTTATAAAGGTTACTTCGCCCCTCACCCTCTCGCTCTCTCTTCCTGTAAATACTTCTTATCACTCTTTATTATTTTTCATTTTGCTTAAAAAAATCTTTGTTTTGCGATATAATTACATTTGATAAATACACTTAAAGCAGATATGAAGACAAGACAATCTTCATATATATATATATATATATATATATATATATATATTATTATATATATATTATATTATATATATAATATTATATATAATATATATATATATATATATATATATATTATATATACGGCGATGCACTTCGCCTCTTACATGTAAATGAACTTTCATTCACAACCGGGGGATTGGTTGATAATTAATTTTGCGTCAATGCTATTATTAGGGTTATAATGACTTTGAAATAGGGTTTTCATCAGGAAAGTAAATAAGGTATTATCTAGGCACAAACTCGTAGTAGAAATACATAAATCACACGTAACTAAATGAGAATTGGCACGAATACCTATTAAATTGACCTCTTTCGTGAGATCTAACTAAGACTCTCTGACATTTCTTAGCTTTCGCTCTCAGGCCCTCCCCGATATGGCTCTTTGTTTTGGCGTCCCTTCTTGGGAAAGAAAGGGGACTGCCAAACAACAACGTTATACAATTACATACAGTGATGAAATTTTGAAATGGTTCACCAAGGATTTAAGTTGTATACAGGAGACCGGAAAATAGCCTCTTACAGAGCTGTATACACTCTAGGACATGCATGCAAATGCCTCACAAAGATTCCCTGTCGGATTTCGGCTTAGAATTTGGTGACCTTGTCGAGTGCGAGAAAAAATAACTGCTTCACAACCATACGTGAGGCGTAGGGTTGTGTTTTCACAGTTTTCTTTTCCCTACACCCATCTTCGGAATGATACATGAAATGCATAGGAAAGTAGAAAGAAGAACAGACGGAACACTACTCGGGGAAGGAGAAAGAACTACAATATGGATATTTAACACCGTTAACAAACGCTTTTGTCCTCGTATTAATTACCACAGCTACGTCTTTAACTCTTATTTTCCTCAAGAGATATTCATTTCTGTCCCCCACTTCCTTCCTCTATTTCAATTATTCCGAGTTTTTCTTTCGGTCAGAAGGGTCGGGAACTAGATTGTAGAAGATTTTGACGTTTCTTAAGTTCTCAACTACCACCTTATCTCCCTTTATAATGTGAGCATTACTGTTGGTTATCTTGATGACCTTATAAGGGCCGTTGTATCTTGGTGAGAGCTTCCCAACGTTGTATTGTTGACTCTTGACCAGTAAATATTTCGCATCCTTTAAGTTTCGAGGTAAGAACACGTTTCTATTTCGTAAATTAGTTCTCTGGGCTAACGGTTTTGCCTTTAATCCAGCTAGTTTTTCAATATAGGTATCATAGGATTTTGGTCCATCTGGGACAGAGGGGTCTAGCAAGCCGTCAGGAATGTTTATATCTTGTCCGTACAACAATTTACTGGGACAGATGCCCGATTCTGAGATAGGGGCGAGCCTTAGGGCGAACAGGACAAAGGGGAGAACGTCTAACCACTCTTGGCTCTCCATACTCGGTTCAGCTAGCATGGTTCTTAAACTGTTAATAATCATCTTGTTCGTTACTTCGATCTTGCTGTTCGAGAAGGGTGCGTAACTTGCGGTCGTAGTGTGCATTATACCTAACAATTTACATACACTTTCAAATAAATGTGACGTAAAATTTCCACCTTTATCTGTGATGAGGTTGCTGGGAATTCCACAGTGCGGGATGAGCTGGTTAATTAAAGTTTTAACTACTGTCTCTTTTGTAATATCTTTCAAGGGGTAGGCCCACACATAATGAGAGTACCGGTCGATGAGAGTTAATAGATACTTATATCCTCTGCAGACAGGCAATTTCAAAATGTCAGCATTTATAGCTTGAAACTTGTAGGACACCTCCTTGTACTTCCGTAAATTGGTTATGCCGCGCCCTAAACCCTTGGCTATCTTGAGTTGGGGGCACGCTTGTAACGAGTGCTTTACTTTTTTGGTGCATGTTTTGAAAACAAAGTCGGCTTTCAGAGCAGTGAGACATCGAGAAATACCCAGGTGTCCCTGGACATCATACGAATAATATCGTCCACTCGGCGGTCGGGGAGAATGACTCTGGCATAATTTAAAGATACATCAACGTAGAGAGAGATCTCGGTTTTCTTGAACCAAAACTGTTGTTTTCTTATAATTAAAGAACTTTTTTCTTTATTTGTAAGTAGTGAATTTATGTATTCATCCTTTAATTGGTCTTCGCTAATCTCAGCATAATTAATTTCTTTCCTGAAGCGTTTTATTAGTTCCAGGTGAGCCTCATTACAGTGTTGAATTAAATTTATTCGATTGTTTTCCATAAAGATATCATTTACTTTATCTACTTTCCTTATAGGTGCTTTATCTTTTAATTTATCTAATTCTTTTCTTTCTATCTCCACTCTATCAGCTGTCGTTAACCCTTTGGGATTTAAATCTGCCTTTTTCTCATGAGAAACATGCATGGAATGTTCTTTATTGACGTTGTGGTTATTTAAAGGCTCTACATTGTTTCCCTTTCTTGGAATGTTGACCGTGGCGCGTGCGTGGTTTACCTTTATGGCCTGGTAATAACGTTCCTTTAAGGTAAGGGAGGGTTGTTCATAGCTATAAGTGGTTGAAAGGTTCGGATGGGACTCCACGTGGAGTAGAATTGAAGCTTCGCTCTGATTGGTCAATTGGGAAGTGGCAGAGCCAATCACAGCGTTCGTACGTGGAGGCGTGGTTGGAAGTTTCGCTTTCACTTCTTCAGTCATTTCTGTTTCATTTTTTTGATCGTGATTATTTATCCTATTTATCAGGAGGTATTCAGAAAGCGGATTGGTCTTTTTTGTGATCAATTCCCATGATACCTGGTAGGAACTGAGTAAATTTAAGCTCCTAATTTCACGAACATTATAATTTTTGTCATCATTTGATTTCTTATATTTGGATATAAGATCCCTTGATTGTGTGGCTATTGTTATGCCCTTATTAGCAAGCAGGTATCCGTATTTTCGGAAGACTTTCGTCAGGCAGACCAGTAGTCTATTGGCATGGTCATAATTTCTTTCAGTGGGAGATAGGACGGAACTATAGAAAGCAACAGGCTTATCACCTTCGTCAGTAGTGGATAAGATGACAGCTCCTGTAGATATATCTGTTGTATGTATGATAATTTTATAAGCGGTGGAGGTGCCTGGGTAGGCAAGCACAGAGGCATTTTTAACAGCCTTTTTAGCATTTTCAAAGGCTTTGTCTGCCAGGGGGTTCCAGCTAATGCGGCGGTTCGAGTAAGGTTTTCCTTTTAAGAACAGATTGAGGGGCGCTGTTATTTCAGCGAAAAGCGGGGTGCTACTACGGTAAAAGCCCACCTTTCCAAGGAAACTTCTTAATTCCTTTATGGTCCTTGGCTTTGGTGCCAGTATGTCACATTTTTTCATGATGTCCGGTTTGGTATACAGCTTTCATTTATGGTGTGATCCGAGTAATCCATTCTCTTTCTCTGGCAAATTTGGCATTTGCAGGATTTTATACTAATATGTGTATCTGCAATCTCTCAGTACCTTTTCAAGGGAGAATTTTGTGCTGCATTATTCGGTTGTGTGTGAATTAAAATGTCATCTCCATATAAGCCTGGGTGTTTTCGATGCCTTGTATGACCGATCAATGAAAGCCTGAAAGATGAACGGGGAGGAGACGTTTCCATAGGAGGCCGCCTGTGGTGAAGACCGACGTTTTGAAGTGGATGGTAAAGTATTCTGGGAGTCGGGGTAGAGTGGCCGCCTAAAAGGCTCTGGGTTTAAATCCACGAGTGTACAGCCGGCTCCCCTCACGGTTGGCATGGCATCCTGTCGGTGCGGGAAGACCATCAGGTTTTCTATTTTCACTCTTTGTTTCGTTCTCTAAAATCGAAATTATTCCTCATCGATTTCAACTTTTTCTCTCGACACTCTGGGAAAGCCAGGGTGAAATTGCTACGGAGTAGGACTCTGTGGCACAGATTGTCAGTTTGCCTTTAAGTCTTGGCAAATAGGCTTGTGGAGGCACCCCCCCCTGGTCAGAGTGATGATCGGGGGTCCCTTTATGTTTACTTTATAAGGGTCGGTGTTTGGCTAGTTTATTAATACTTTTTTGGATAAAAGCGGCTCGTTCAACACTCCGACCAGTTCATTATTTACAAAGACTAGATGAATTCTCTATTTTTATTTTTATATTATCAAAATTGTTAAAGTTCATTTGTTTTAATTTTATATGGTGGTTTTCGGGTAGATAGGGGTACAAATAACTCTTTATACTTCATTAATATTTCATTAAATTTAATAAATAGAAGGTACATGCACAGAGGGAGGAGGAGAGAGAAGATTTAAGGAGGAAAGGCAGCACTTTATATTAAAATTCAATATCTATCCCATTTTAAAATTATTATCTTTGAGTGGTCTATAATATCACGTTAAAATAAATGCCATTAAGATTCTTCAAAAATGATAAAACTAAAATTTTGGTCTGAATTTAGCCCAATAAGTTAGTATTATTAGGTTCCAACCAAGTCATTTTAATATTTTAATATCTTAAAATAGCGATTTTTGAGTTATTTGGCTGCAGAGATGTATCCCTATAGGGGTGGCTGTGATGGTCAGAAGCAACTGGCCTCGCAGGATATTTTTCACACGAGCCAAAATGACCAGGTAATCGAGACTTATTTGTGTGTCCATGACTAAATAAGGTTAAGCGCACACCTGTCATCTTGCAAAACTTTTCCGTCTACTCAATATCGCCTGTAAACATTCTTACTACTTAAGTAGTGATCGTTAACAGCACTTAAATCAGTCGGGTCTGACAGAATATTTGCTTCATTGCTTCCACTTTCACTTGTATTGTCGTAACACCCATTTAAGTAAATATGATTGAAGAAAAAACATACCGCTCATTGGTGACAGAGTGATAATATAATTCAGGTTTGTACATTCCCATATAAGTTGAAACATCTGTTCAAGATCTGTTGTTGCATCGTACTATTTAAATAAAATATCTTTATACTTGATATATTTTTTTTCTTATTATATCATATTTCATTTTGAATTTTTAAATTCTTTTTTAGAGAATCGATAGCATTGCAATAGATTGTGAAGCTGTTCTCAAAAACATTCCAGATATTTTCAAAGTCCTCAGTGAGACTATTCCACCTGGTGAATTTTACCGCTTTCATTATCAGTTTCGCTATGCCACCCAAAAACTTGTTTTTGTTTTCTCGTTCCTAACGTATTTAAAAGAAAACAGGTAAAAATTTATTATTATTATATTATTATTTATTATTATTATTATTATTATTATTATTATTATTATTATTTTTATTATTATTATTATTATTATTATTATTATTATTATTATTATTATTATTATTATTATTATTATTATTATTATTATTATTATTATTATTATTATTATTATTATTATTATTATTGGTAGTAGTAGTAGTAGTAGTAGTAGTAGTAGTAGTAGTGGTGGCAGTAGTATCTTTGCCACTGTGTTTATTAATATTAATAGAGTTACAATGATTGATAGAACTGTTATTTGAATCTCCAGCACTCAGATTTTCTAAGTTTATTACATTACACTTATCACTGTTTGTGAGAGGGTTGATCACTTCGATGGTATTATGAAATCTCACTTTTCTGTTGTGAGTATGGTTTTTACGGCTGCTGTTTGGTAAAGATTTCCGCAGCCGATTTATCAGTTTCCCGACGATGATGGGCCATTTTGTATGGCATTTCTTTCGCCATTTTTATATATTAATGGATACAGAGGACACTCATTACTCTCATCGTTTATTTGTAGGCTTTGAGAGTAGGAGTCATGATAGAAACATAACTCGTTCACGGCGTTATTAAATGCTTACTATAGCACTTGCATTCTGACCTTGGGCGTGTCGTGACCTGATTTTCGGTGTTCAGGTTTCTCTCTCATTGTGTCGGGTTGGCTTTGATGAATATTGAAGTAGCGGGCGAGCTTTGTTCACAAGTCTTTCGTGAGCTCGGCTTGGCGGGACTAGCTGGCTTCACGCTGTGACGCTTCATGTTTGCGCTCTTTGATCGCGCGCGCTGAGCGGTGGTAGGTGGAGTCTGTTCCTTGTGTCGGTTCTGTTTGCATCAGAGTTACAGATCCAAGTCTGTTCAAGTGGGGTTTTGGTAATTTCTTCTTTTCGAAACAAGTTCTGGAAAGTTCTGCCACTTGACCATCTATGGTGGTATTTTCTCGGCGCAGGGCAATAGAACTGAATTGGACACTTATTGGGCATCTGTTCTAAGAAGAGATCAATGGCGAATTTAGGGTTATGTTCCACCACATCGAAGCTTTTGTTCCCCAGCACTCCCTTCACTCGATGGAGATATTCACTTGGCAACTCATCGGGTGTCATGCCTTGTTTGAATACATCTCGTATTCTA
>JABUQX010035735.1:42500-65000 GCA_015478945.1 Trachelipus rathkii | reverse complement strand
GGAGATAAACACTTTTCTTGCTGGATTGATAAATCAACTGTTGCTAAAATGTGTGTATGAGTTTTGTGCATGTATTAATAATTTCATTTCATATCAGTATCTTATTTAGATTAAGAAAATTTTTAGATGACATGGTATGAAAACAAGTTTCTGAAAAGATAAAGTTGAAATTAGTTCATCTGATGGTTTAGAATATTGAGAATTCAGTATTCATTGTACCGCTGTAGGGTTTCCCAAACTTCTGAGAGGTTATTCTTGAGGATGCTACTGTCATAGTTTAATTTGTATATTGAGTGTGTTGGGTCTTTAGTGTGCTGGATTCATATAGCTACTGGGAAAGGGGTATGACAGTTTGAGCCATATAATCAGAACACTTGCAGAGTTGGGGTTCTTATGATTGATCAATTATTATAGAATAATCTCCCTTACTGGAGGGAACGAATAAACATGTAGGAAAAATCAGAGGTTATTAGGTTTTAAATATAGTATTGATACTTGATTGTTACTAATTAGTGAATTATTACGCTGAGTAAAGGAAATTCGTTTTGTTATATTAAATAAATGTGACAATTTTATGTGTTAAAAGTAAGAAGTCCTGTTCTGAGAATAACGGTGAGTTTTACTTAGATATTGAGAGAGCGTACTGTCGTGACTGCAGAGTGGGTGTGAGACCATTTTGTGCAAAGTTTAATTCTGGTTTGTGTTTGTTGTGTGGTGCTTTTTGCGGTGGGTGTGGGATGCTTGCGCTGCTTTGATTTTAAGGCTTTCTGAAATGCGATGAGTGATGGGGAAAGACATCAAGTCTATGGGCTAACATATATATCGCGCAGCAAGGAATTCTCAGGCGTAGTGTAACCTTGGGAATTATATATTTGGTCCTTACTTTTGGGTGATTAATTATATAATGAGTGATCACAAGTATGATATGATAGTTAGTATATGTATAATGGAGTATATTATATACGATAATCATTATATATAATAGCTTTATTTATATAACAATTATGATACTATATACCTATTATAATATTGTAAGACTACTATCATTATTTTAGGTATATATTGGGTGTAGGTATAAAAAATACGAAAAGGAATAAAGAAGACAATCGACGTCTACTTTATATTAAGACTTATGCCTATTATGGATGGTTTAACTATAGAATATTTAAAAATACAAAGTAATAGATTAGAGGATGGTAATGATGGGTGCACTATATATATCTATGTGTAATAAGAATCAGGCGTTTAGATACAGGTATAGAAGCAGATTCTGTATAATTTTATTAAAGGAGAGATTGAAATGATTTTCAAATCTGTACCAGATTTTTTATAGGAGTATCCGAGAATTATATTAAAGTGATTAATCTTTTGCCTGAAGATTAACGAACCCTAAGGATTATGAGAATTGATCATTGTGTGGTTAATTGTATACGAGTCAACATGGCCATTATGATGAACAGAAATTAAGTATTGAAAATGTCTTTTATTTACCCGATAATAGTAATTATCAGTACAAATTATACTATAAACACGAACATGACACAATAATTATGGTAAAACCACGCCCGAGGATAAGGAATCATTTTTGTGTGTATGTATTTAGATAGAAAAGAGAAAGAGATTTTAGAATATCATATCCTGGATGAACAGGACTTTAAAACAATGTGTGAACGATAATAATGCAATACTGAAGCTATAGGCTTTCCATGGTTTCTGTGTGTCGACGCACGAAGGAGGTGTTGTGTGCGGTGCTGGAGTCTGAGCATAATTGCTCATTATCATTTTCATTTATATAACTCACAGCTTAAAATTTTAGTACGATCATTTCGACATGTCAGACTAACATTCTGATTGTTGATAGTTTGAAAATTTGACAGCGGGGAGTCTGAGGCATCGAGATTTCCCTTTGAGTTTGAATGCAGAGCTCTCTTTTGCTTTTTGACGTATGACCAAAACAATGTGCTTTTGTTTCTCATGGTTTATAGAGGGCCTTCTTATTGCTATTCCTACGGTTTTTGCTCGTTATTTAAGTTGTTCAATTTAATGGCATTGCTCTCCCCTCCCCAATTTTTTTTTTTTTTTTTTTTTTTCCATTTCATATAAATGTGACAAAAATTTGATTGGCATATAATTAAATATGTTTATATTAATTTTCGCTTGAATCGAAGGTATAGATTTTTAGGAAACGATTTATAAACATTGTAGGGTAGTAATGGTGACACATTTTATATTTAATTAAATCACACGGGTTGGTTATCTCATCGAGTCTTTTTCGGCCTATACTAAAAAAATAAATATTGTTTTCTTTAAGAGTAATTTTTTATATTTTTTATTTTTTTTGCTCAAATTTTTTAAGGTATTTTAGTGATATGGAGCAAAATCTGAAACGAGATATGAAAGTCTGAAACTCTTAACAAATTTTTCTTTCCTCTTGTTACATTTAGAATAAAAATAATCGGAATAATCCATTGTTTGGTGTAAAATATATTAATTAAATTTTGGTGCCTTGCGTTCTTATATTACCCACATAGCAGGGATTACGGAAAACTCTTAAATAAATATTAATAATTAAAGGATTTCTCCACTCAAATTTATATAAATATATTTTATAATATTAATATATATATAAATTATATATTATTATTATTAATTTTATATATATATATTTAATTTTATAATAGCTACTTAATTCAAAATATATATTAATATTTGAATGTTAGAAACTTAATTTATCTATTTGATTATAATGTATATATATTATAATATATTTAATTAAATATATGATATATATATATATATTATATTATATATATATATAATTATATCATATATATATTTATTATAATATATATATATATATAATTAATATATGTATATATTCATCAGCTATGAATACTACTCATGCCTAACTAAACTAAACAAATTTAAGATAACATACAGACAAAGATTATAATTAGTTAGAAATAGATACGTTCAAATAATAAATTTGTCTTCATATAAGCGGAACTTTCTAGAGAAGTGTCGGCTTTCATACTATCGAAAATGACTATGGTGATATCGCTGTTGTGATGTAGTAGTTTGTGTGTGATATCGTACTTCTAGATAGTCTATGATGTGTTCAGTGAAAGCATTCAGTGTTGGTCAATTCACTGTAGATGGTATGTTTTTTTAAGATTTTATATTTTGTGTTGTATTTCTTTTATATATCTTAAGAGGAGAGATTTTAAAAACATCAAAATTGGCTTACAAGTAACAATAGTAATGCTTGAAACTGGAAGTCTTTTTAGGCTTAGGAAACATTGTTATAATTAGTGAATCCCTAAGAATTATAGTAAATTATATATAAACAAATAGGTAAGAATTAAGTAATAATTTCATTTGTTAATTTAAAAGTTAATTATTTGTTAGGGAATAGCAGCCCACATAACTATTTCTATTATAAATATATATAATATATATATATAGACGATGATAAAACATAAATATATAACTTACAACTTATAGTCAGTAAGAGATAAGTATACTAAATATATTATATACAACTCAATTATTCCTATAAGTGAATATATCACATTCAATCAGTAATGATATGCTATAATAAAAGTAATTCGAAATCAATAATGTAACAAGTAATACGATAACGTATCAATTTGATATTTTTCAGTTTGATAAATTAAATAAATAGATCAATGGCAATGAATTTATGAGAATTTGAGATTAAATGTGACAACTTAAGTATATTTATTAATGTGTTTCAAATCAAAGTTATATATAAGATTTTACTATATGAATGACCATGAAAAACAGCTCATATAAAATAGATTATTGAGCTCCGATGACGTTTAATATTAGATTGCACGTAATAGAGGTTGTAGGATATCCACATACTATTATACAATATAATTACTTGCTGCTCAAAATTAAGAGTGCAGTAGAACAAAATTAATGAAGTTTATATATGAGCGTTACAAGCTAGAAAAGTGAAGTAATCTGAGTAATTTCTTCTCATAACCACCAATTTAATTATAGCAAGATATTAATAAAACAGTCATAGAATTTATTTAAATTATTCTAAACCATTAATAAAAAGAAAATTACTACAATCGAAATACTATGATTTAGCTTAGTAAATTTTATTAAGTAAGATAAATTTGGATAAGTATTTTAACTATGTTAATTTAGAAATACAAAGGAATATAGTATTTTTAGCGAATTGATCAAAGTAAAAATTTCATAGAAAGGCTGGGACAAATAGTGAATGACTATCTTTTACTAATTTAATCGCTGTTAAAGACATTGTGGCAAATCTATATATAATGTTTTATGATCTATATACTACTATGCAGTTCACGAGTTTCCCAGAAACTAAAGACTGAAGTTAAAAGTTTTAGGATAGCTCTTTGTAAAATTTATAACTTGGGAAATAAATACACTAGCGAACAGGTAAAATTATGGGTAATCGATAGGTTGATGCAGATATAGTTTACATCTAGTATTTATATTCATAAGTAGAAATTTTTCTTGTTATCTTATATGCTCAGATTGAAAGATGAAAATAAAATAGTCAAATATTTATTATATAAACTTTTTTAAAGTTCAAAATTAAAATAATAGTGAAACATGTCAGAATTTAAGAGAATTGAAATAGATGTGTTAAATTGGTAGATTAAGGATTGCAACCAAAAACACTCTCTTAAAATTCCAATAGTGAGTATAATTGTGATAGAGTTGCAAAAGATATCATGAATAGCATTGTACATTGACCGTAAATAAAATTGTTACTCAACAGCTGTACACACGAACAATCCTCATTATTTTAATAATTTTGACGGGCATGCTGATTGACACAGATATACGACGACAGTATTTGCCTTCCAATTCAAGTCGGTTTGGACATTATTTTCTGACATTTAAAAGATTTAAATCTGCAATCGTAGATCTTCCTTATAAGGCAGAAAATTTTATTACTTTGAAGTTTGTTTCGTTTTATGTTATGATAGATAGAATTATATATAAGGCTTCGATTTTCTTTATACAGTTTTGAAACGGTAGTGAAATATTAAAATAAATTACTATTTATAATATATATAATTAGATAAAGAATGTTGCTGAGTATATGTATAATTTTTGCTAGGATTTTCTTTATGTTGTGAGAGTTGTGATATTAAGTTGAATGGTGTGTTTGTTACAGTGACGAATCTTGTTGGTTTACAATTGTACCGCAGCAATGACAATTATAATAACATTTTTTCTAATCGGACGAATATAATGCTAGCACATATAGTAAGTTAAATTGGATGAGTTCATTATATCTTTTAAAAGCCGGAGCGGTAAGCGCGAGTTCCATCTTCAGGAGCGCGAGGCGGTAATAATACATTTACCTTGGGTGGGCGCTGCCAGTAACATGTCCGTGGTGTGTACTCTAAATACTCGACATGGTTAGCTGCTGTTATATGTAAATTAGATGTGGCTGCTTGTTGGTCATGAGTCATGTAGTAAAGATGATAAACGATCGATATGGTGTCCACTCTGCGTTTGGTCACTGGTAGTCCTAAAACATTAGATTGTTTTTTTTTCTTACATAAGGTAATTATATTTATTTCTCTATTATATAATTTTATAAAGAAACTAAAAGATTTCGTAACAATATACTAAGTATTCACTCTAAGCATCTTTGTTTACTGCACTCTTTTTTATCTTCTTCTATCACACAATCAATATTCTCTTAGAATATTCACGAATTTGATATTTATTAATATATTTAAAACTATATATTAACCAATTGTAATTTTACTTCTACAACTTATTGACACTCAAAAGTAAATCATGTTAAGGATTATTTTAATAGGGAATACTGACATATTAAATTAAGTATATTTAAATATAAATAATTAATAATAATAAATATATATAACAACCGAAAGTTGCATCTAAATATGTTAGTATTTTTTAAAAAGTTGTAATAAAATAATCACAATAATAGGATCAGTTTTAATTGAGGTACTAAAAGAGGAATTTGACCCAGATAGAATAGATGGAAAGGTAGAGAAAGAGAAAAAAAGAGCAGAAGAAATAGAATGGGACCATAAATCAGCGTAATAGCAGCCGTGAAGAAAGAGAGAGTAAAAGAGAAGAAAAGCGAAGTAGTAGTAGAGAGAGAGAGAGAGAGAAGGAGAGGATAGAGAGAGAGAGTGAGAATAGCATGAGTTGTAAACTTAATATTCTCTATTATGACTAAAATTATGCTTTTACATATACATAATTCGTGTTGTCTAACAAATTTTTTAAATAAATAATACATTTCGAGAAGAAAGATAGAAAAAAGATTAAAGAACAAAATGATTACAAGAAATTTTATTAAAAACAGTGAATTTATTTTATTTTAGATTATGATCACAAAGATAAATATCAATCAAGAGGACACTGGACAATGCATTTACAACTTGGCTAATCAACTTATTGGGTGTTATTACAAAGACTTATTATTAATAAAGGCATCAGGGGCGGCATATTACGAATGTATTAGTAAAATACATAGGATATTATATACATACACGATACATACACAATTAATATATTAAGTATCAAAAATATATATTCTATTAATATATATTATATAATAGTATATATATAAATACTAAAATTGCAACATAAAATAATTGTTGATAGCTATATTTTCCTTTTAATTAACAAAATCAGACTAAATTAACTATCAATATAACAATAAAAAAATATATTCTAACAACAATTTATACTAGAACATTGTGTGCTCGATTACCCTAAATATAATTAATTATAATTATATATATATATATCTATAATTAATATATATATTATTTATATATTATATAATCTATTATTATACTATTATATATATATATTATTATATATAATTATATATATATTAAATATAGAATAATAGGCTTCTGGTATTATAGACTGAAAGGGGAAACTCTCTTTCTATCTCTCTTTCTATTATCTTTATCTTCTACTCTCGTCTCTCTTCTTTATCTATCTATTTTCTATTACGTCTCTTATCTCTCTCTATATCTCTTGAATAATCTGGTCAATGTTCTGTCTGTCTTGTGATGGGATGAAAGGCGGAACTAATTTTCGACCTGATATATAAGATGTAGCTTTTTCTAATGGTAGAGAGGAGTATGAGATAGAGAGAGAGAGAGAGAGAAGAAGATTTGAGGGAAGAGAGCGAGTTAGACGAAGAGAGAGGAGAGAGAGAGAATCGGTAAATTGAAGATAAGCATTATGTAAGACGTTTTGTAGTCGATAGACATCTTTCAGAATATATATAACTATCCCATTCAATATGTCTTCACTGACCGTACATTTTTTGGTATGATGACTCTTGGTCAAGACAACTGTTAAAGTTTTGTAGTATGATTTCGTTTTGGGTTTGAGTAAAAAATACTATAAATTAAGGTATATAGTATATTTTAAGCTAGAATATGTAAATTATAATATTATATTATATATTATATATAAATATATAATTATAATTAAATATATATATATATTATATATTATATATATATATATATATAATTATATTCTCTTAAATTAGATAATTGAAAAATATTCTCAATATTTCTGTTTAATATTATTTATAGTACAACGACACTGATAACCGTAATAAATGACCATTATAAAATATTATGTAGACTATTATTATTATTAAATTATATATTATTTCTATTATATATTATCTATTATTAATTATTATATAATATTAATTATTATTATTATTATTATTATTATTTTATTATTATTATTATTGATCGTATATATATCTCAACTGTGATTATTATTATTATTTTGAAGTTATTATTATTATTATTATTTTATTATTATTATTTTTATTTTATTTTTTATTATTTATTATTATGCTATTACTTTATTATTCATTATGCAATTTGATTCTATTTAATTGATGTTTATGATTGTTAATTATTATTATTATCATTTTCTTTTTAGTGATTTATTATTATGTTGTTACTTTTATTATTTATGTATTCCATTATGGTCTATTCTGTGTAATTAATTATCATTATTTATAATATATTTATCTATTTGATTTGAAATTATTATTATTATTATAATATAATATATCATTTAATCTGGTAGAATAGTTATTATAGTAATATAAGTGGGTATGGATTATAGTTAGTAATTAATTGGAATAATCTATACGATTTCTTATTAAAATCCTCCAATAACTCTCTAATGATACCACCTAAAGAGAATTGTATGTAAGTGATGGTGAAAATACGGTCTGTTTGGCGATACTCTTCTGAATATAAATTATGAGTTATTTGGTGTTAGGTATGAGTAGGCCTCAGAATAGCTAAGAAAATAATTTTTTGCCCTCATCAGGATATTTTCATTATAGGTGATAAGTATTTTAAACGATAGATTATAGAGGTACATATTAGAATGGTATTCGTGCATCTCTATTGTTTTATAGTAGCTTATTATCTATGTTTGATTTATATTATGTATATTATTTACGTAAATACTTATATTTTGGTTCTAATATTTAGTGTGTGATGTTGATGTTGTATTGTGTTGTTTATTTTTTGTATATAGTAGTGTGCTCTAGGTAGTGAAACACCTGTAATTCTCTAGTTTCGTTGACAAGGCATCATACATCGTATAAATCTATGTTTATATGGAGAAATAGTGTTATATTCAAATCAAAATGGCATTCGATGGTATGAAGAAGAGCGTTATCGTTTAATGTTCATAGCTTTGCAATAGCCGGCTCAATAAGAGAGTGTCTGTGTAGTGCGTGTGTGTGTGCTATGTATTTTAATTGTGCGTGAAAGAGAGGCTTATATCGTTTTCGTACTCAAACTTACACCAGCGCGTCGTTTCGTCCCTCCATCCTTGTTCTTTAGCTTGTCTAAGAGTGTTTTTTCGTATATTTATTTATGGCCTCTCTGGCAATAAAGAGTCTTACACAAGAATAGCAAACTTAGAGAGATTTTTCGCACTTTCTATTGTTTCTCGCTCGTTAAGAGACATTTCAAAAATTAATACTGGATTGCTCTTTCCTCGGCTTCGAACACCGGGTTTCCGTTTCGTTTCCCCCGGTGGATTTCGAAGCCTTTTTTTAAATGACAAATGACGTGTTATCTTATACATTCCGATAGATCCCGAGTGATCATCAAGGTAGTTCTCTATCTGGGCGTATTCTTTATCTAACATAACTGTGTCTAGATCCTATGCATACAGATGATAAACTATATATAGGCGGGCTAAAATCAATCATCTTCCGTGCAAAGATCCACTTTGCTTGATTGAAGATTTCATTCTCAATGTCGTTCCAACTCAATCCATTCCGCTTATATTTAGATTAATTCACATATGTTTATGTGACAAAACATCTTATGATCTAGCTACTATGTTTACACTATTTGTGTGAATATTAAGATGTTGAAATAGATAGTGATATTTGACTAGATTATTAACTAAGGGATTAGTTATCTCTGCTATCTCTTCTCTCTCTTCTCTCTCTATATAATATATTATATTATTATATATATATATATATATATATATACTATAATAGTATATTATATATATATATTATATATATATATAACTATATATATATATATATTATATATATATAGTATATATATATATATATATATATCATAAATACATTTATTGTTAAACGCGTTGAAAAGAATGTTTTTTACAGTTTTAATACGGGTTGTAGAACTTCACAACAGGCGTGAGAGTTGGTGAATGACACAGCTCGTAAATATTAAATAAATGTTTTTCAATATTCAGTTTGTTACAGTTTTTACGTCGAAATACGTAAACTGAAACTAATATTTATTACAGTGTTAATAGGGTGATTTTCTTCACTTTTATTACAACTTCTCGCATCTCGCTCCTCCTGCACTCTCTCTCTCCCTCCCCTATATATATATATATTAATATATAATATATTATAATTATATATAATATTATATATAATATCTATATAGTTATATATATATTATATATAGATATATCATATATAAATATAATATATATATCTATTATATATATGAAAGAAATATTATAAATTACAATTTATATGTGGCCTGGGATAATAATATAATAGTGGTGATTACTGAAGTGCAAGCTCCATTGTTTTGTGGAAGTGTACATTGAAGGAAATTATAAGAAAAATGTCTTAAAAATAAATTAAAGTAAAGAGTGATTATGTTATGTTCAAAGAGATATGGAAGGGCCCTAGGAATGTCTCACGGTAGAGGAGAAGGAATTGTGAAACGGTCAATTCTAAATAGAAAGGTTAATAATAATAGGAATGGGAAATGTGAGAAAAAATACAGTGAGTTTGATAGGCAAAGGAATTGTAGTTTAAAAAGATAAAGAATTAGTTGACAAAGAGCAAAGAAAGATTACTTCGATTTTCGTATAATCTTGATTGATTGTATGATGTAATAAAGCATGAGGCTTTCAGTAACAAGCGTATTGAAAGGAGAGAGACGCCAACTAAAATGTGACTCTAAAGACTTTTGAAAGACTTTGCGCACCGAAGAAGTTTTAAATAAGGCAAAGATTGAAACAAATGTGAAAAGTGAAAGCAATATAAAACATGTAGAGACCAGGGACAGTTTATTAGTGCTCCAAGCATCAAGCACATATTTCCCATTAAAATTATTGGAACAAGACTAAGAGGAAAGATCTTATATGACAGCGTGCATAACTGTGGTAGTAAATTATTGACTGATGTAGAGTGACGTGTATAGGCTAGAAGTATAAAGCTATTTGGAAGCTGCAGAGGAAAAAAGATAAGGGAAGCAGCGTTTCTCATGTAAAAAAAATATTCCGATTCTAAATGATAATTATATATAGTAAGTTTAAATATCTGAATAATGTAATTGGCATTTGAGTTAAGTATTAAGGGATATTATCTAATTTCAACAATTCATTTATGTTGGTGTTTAGAAATTAGCTCATACTCCAAAAAAATTAATTATATCTGATTAAAAGAAAATGTATTTGTAAATTTTTGGAAATGTGAGCAATATTAATAATTGATATAACTTTTGTTTAATTAAGAATTAAAAAAATTCTTCAGTCAAATTTACACTACATTTTTTCCTCACTACATTAAGTTACGAGTAAACCCCGATGCCATTTGCAACTCCCCTTTGGGGGTTTTTGTCATTACTTATCCATCCTATTCAAAGGGACAGTTATAACCTGATTCTTTGCTTTAAATAAGCACAGACGTCACCAGTTGGAGATTTGTTATCGACAGTCCAGAAGGGTTATGTACATCCAATATTTAATAAACATCCAATAGCCTTATTCTTGTTTGCTTTTTTTTTTTTTTTATTTTTTTTTTTCTTCCATTTTTTTTAATAAAATAATGATGATGATGATCGATTATGATGATGGCAGTAATGAATAATCGGTAATGATAGTAAAGTTGAGCCTTGTCATAAAATGAAGGGATGATGTTTAGGTAAAAGGCAGAATGATATTACGGAGCCTGGCTGCCAGTCTGGCTATATAATGAAGCATGTCAAAATGTTCAAAATTTAAATTTTTATATTATTATTTTAATTTTAATTTTATTTACTTCAAAAAGAGGCACACACACGCACATGCACATACACAAAAACAGAAAAAAAACACATTTAATACTTCAACAAACACTCACGCCCAACACACAACACATAACACCATATATATATATATATATAGTTATATATATATATATTATATATATTATATATATTATATATATAATAATATATATATATAATATATATAATATATATATATATATATATATATATATATATATATAGTATATGATATATAATATCATCGTTGAAAAGTCAAAGGTCTTAAGCGAGAGTTTTCGTGAATTAGATCCTTTAGTGCGCACTAATACAATATTTCCTGGTGAACGAATTATATATATTTCAACTTATCTTCGACGACTATTTGGCTTTACAATCAACCATTTTTTAACTAAAACAGACCTTTATAAGAATAATTTCAAACTATTGTTGTTTCGAATGTATATAAATAAATCAAATAACTAAAATGAAAAACATAACTAGAAGGATATTTAAATTGGACATTCAAAAAGATATTCAAAACAGTGACGATTATATATATATATATATGTATATATATATATTATATTATATATATTATATATTTATATTATATATATATATAATTATATATATAATATTATATATAATTATATATATATTTATATATATATTTTAATATATATATATTATATATATATCCATTAAATGCTTATTGTAAAAATGTTCGAACTTTCGCTTGTGACCTTTTTCCCTTCAAGCGCGATTAATATATTATATATATATATACTATATATATATATATATATATTATTTAAACATTTATATATATTAGAATATATATATAATATATATATATATATATATATATATATATATATATAATATTATCTTTTTTTAAATCTTTATTAATATTCTGGAAAGAGTTAAAGATTCTTATATTTATTCCATATTTTGGTATACAGCGTATTGTAGCTCAAACTCTACATCAAAATCTTTAATTATTATTATTATTAATTATATTATATTATTATTATTATTATTATTATTATTATTATTTTATTATTAAATTGGTAAGTAAACAGTATTTACTAAATATGAAGATATAGAAGACTGAGAATTTGGATCTAAGATATAGGATGATGAAAAATTAAGAGACAATCTTGGGGCTATAAGAATATTGAAAGAGATGCTAAGAGAAATAAATTGTAGAAAAGAAAGCAGATTTTGTAGCTAAATAGGATCATGGGTTGAGAAAATATATAAGAAGCATTAAAAGGAATGAACAGGGTATGTTCTTTATTGACTGTTTTTTATAAAGTATGAATTATTTCTGACCTGAGTTAGTTAATCACTGGAGTAGAAGTTTCCAAATTTTTTTTTTGATGTGGGGTAATGAAATTCTTACATAAAAGGCATCTTTTTTACATCCATACCCAACATATATAAATTATACTCTCTCTTTACATATTTATTTGACTTTTTTTAATATTCTTAAAGTGAACAAAAGGTAAAAATGAAAGTTAAATTGGTTTTTACTTTTATAATAATAATAATAATTGAATAATAATTTTCTTTTCACCATTTTATGAGCAAAACAATATTTATTCACATTTTTTATTGTTTTTTTACTTCCATAAATCTTCCTATATCTTAGTTATGAACTATACACCTATAAATGAAGAATGACTGTCTCCTATATTTAAGCTAGTCTAGTTTCTTTTTCCTATTTCCATTTCTTTTAATTTTCCATCTCAATATTTTTCTTTACCCTTTATTTCTTAATTTATATTCTAGTTAATTACCATTATCTACTTTGTATATAAATATTTTTATTATGCAAAGAGCATATTATTAATAAATTTTTAGAAATAAAGAGCATAAAACATCTCTTTACATAGTGAATAAATGAATTATATTACGATGAATTCAGAGTTGCCTATACATCTCTTCTTAAATTGTTTTCATTTTCATTTTTGGATCATTTCATTCGTAACATTTATAAATTGTAATACTCAATAAGCCAAAAATATTTGTTTCAATTGTCAAGTTTCTTTCAAAACTGAGAATTGATAATAACTTATTTATAATAACTTTTTTTAGGCACCTCTGTCAGTGTCAGTAGCCGATATTCTGGAATTGATTACTCATGCAAGCATTCTAGATACTTCAGGTGAATATAAACTTGCAATTGGAGTTTTAACAAGAAATTCTTTTAACTCTACTGTTTATGCGGTTCGTTGAATCTTCCACTTTTCTTTTTTAAAACTGTGCATATGATATTAATATAGCTTATAACAACTTTATATAAATACTTTTGTTTTATATTTTGTTACCGATAATTGTTGATGATAGCTATTTAATTTGTAATAATATATAGACAATGATACATCACTGGCAGTTTTATAGAAAAATCAGGGTAAATATCAAAGAAATTTGGATTGTCAGCAATTATATAAAGTGTTGTATTTATACGGCAATACTTAGACTATTTAGGCTCCTCTAATTTTCAAAACTAATAGCCATTTTAAATATCTTTTAATTTAATTAAATGGTAGTATTATTATTTCAAAATCATGAGATGACATTAAGATATTTCTTCCTTTGGATTTCAAACACCTATTTTTCATGATTTTTAATGTTTTTTTTTTAAATTAGTTTTTGAATTTGATAATTATACAATTTGTAGAAAACAATTGAAGAAAAGAATGAAATTAGCCTTGTGTCACAGTGTTCTCTTTCACGTCTTCATCTGCTTCCGGAGTTAGCTAAAAGGTGGGAGGTATGTCTGTACTTTTTTTTTTTTTAAATATAAATTTTCTTTTTTTTTTAGGTGCAAAGAGCCGGATCAGAAAAATATACCTAATTACTGTATAATATTTTTCATATTTGTAATTGTAAGTGAAAATAAAAGAATCTAGGACCAGCACAGAAGCTGGAGCCGAAAATAAGTTTGCTTACTCCACAGCCCTGTCTTGAAATTTGCTGACCCCTCAGCCCTGGCTTGAAATTTGCTGACTCCACAGCCCTGGCTTAAATAATATTTTAAATTAAATGTAATCTTAGTTTGCCATATGGAAAGTCTTAACCGGACAATAGAAGTTCTACACAATAAGAAAGGTGTCCCATCATATCACACTCATTAAAAACATGCTCTCTCACACCTTATTCTCTGTGATCGAATCTTGGTCAGTTGGGAAGAAAAACCAAGTCTTTGTTGTGTCAACTAATCATCACCAGCACAGGTTAAATCACTCTATTACTGATACCAGTGGTATGATAAACCAGAGATGGCAAATCAGGTCAGAGGTCTTATTCTCCTTCGAGGAATAAAAGGAGCCAAGGAAACACACACACAGCAAGCTGTAAATTATTATATAGTTAATTAATAAGAATATTAACACATGTTTTTCTTATGATTAGGATAGAGATCGTGTGATTTAAACTTGCTTATAACATTTTTGAATATTTTGAAATTAGAATTGTTTTTGTAGTAGTAGTAAAGAAATTTGTATTACAAAAAAAACTTTAGTGAATGAAATTTTTGTTAAAAATTCTTTGAGGGTGAAAAATATACTTTTCACTTTAGCATCATATTTCAAATGACTAAAGGTTAGTTTGTTTAATTTTTGGACAATTGTTATGAGGGGAATAAGTCGATGAGGAGGTAAAAAGAGACTGTGATGAAGGAATTAAAAGTTGGGACTAAAATGAAGGTCTTGTACAAGGAAAGAGGGACTAAAATGAAGGTCTTGTACAAGGAAAGAGAAGTATCAAAAGGTAATTGTTAGATGAATAGTCACTAAAGAGAAATAAAATACAAGTAGCACATGTTTTATCAAAAAAGAACATGCAATACAAGTATTAAAGAATGTTTGAAGAGGGAAGTGAATAAAAAAAAAGTAGTAGTAGTAGTATTTTAAGGTTAGAAAAAATTGATGACTAAGGAAAAGTGTAAAGACTATCAATGAATAAATGAATGGATTGGATGAAATCTAATTGGTTAACATTTATAATTATATATATTTATTTTCATTAATTTTCGTTTTTTACTTTTTTGTGTATAAAATACTGGTAAGATAAGTTAGAAAATAACTATAAATAGAGTGATATAATTCTGAAAAATATTGTGATGGAAGAAATGTCAAATTCATTAGACTAGTTTGTTTTTGTTTTTTTTTTAGTCTTTGAATATATGAGATGACTGTTATAAATTTAAAAGGTATATTGTTGGCAACTAGGCTAAATAATGACGAGTGGAAATTTCGATGTGATTAGAAAAACTACTAATTAGCCAATAGGGTAAGTAAATAATATTTATTATAATAATAAATTGTCATGGTGAAAGTATGTCATTGTTATGGGGCTAATACATAGATGGGCCCCATTTGTGCACATCCCTTTTAATTAGATGTGTGACATAGGATAATTGCAGCTTATAGCTGCGACTTTTTGATGCAATTTCAATGACATGCGACCTATTGCGGTTATTACGGTGATATAAGAAAATATAAGATAAAGAAGACTTGTGATAAGTTCGTTGATTGGAATTATTATTATTATTATTATTATTATTATTATTATTATTATTATTATTATTATTATTAACATTATTATTATTATTATTATTATTATTATTATTATTATTATTATTATTATTATTATACTTTTGGTGTAGGTAGAGATGGTATGAAAGTGAAAAGAATGATTGATTTTGTGTTGGTGAAGAAGGAGATGTTGAAATATGTGGTGGATGTTAAATCAGTGAGGGGGTTAGAGATGTGATTATCGGATCATTATGTTGTTTTATGTAAGATTAAGATAGTGGGGGATTGGATGGAGAGGAAGGAAGTGGGAAGAATTAAGAGAGAAGTTAAGTGAACAAGGTAATAAGGAAAAGTATTTAAGAGCGCTTGCAAATAAATCAGTCGAATATGAAACAGATGAAGCTAAACAAATCTGGATGCAAATGAAGGAAGCGTATGTTAGTAGTACAAGATAAGTATGTGGATGGGCTAAAGTAGGAAGTAAGAATGTTAACAGTGAGTGGTGGAATGAAGAGGTGATGCAAGAGGTAGAAAGTAAAAAAGAGGCGTGGATGAATATGCTAAAAAAACAAATGAACAAGTTTCAAAAGAAAGCTGTTTAGAATTATAGGAGGAGGAAAAAAAGGAAACCAAAAGTTGCATACCTCGAAGGAAAAATCAGTAAATGAACAGTTTGAAAGGATGAATGAATGGGGACTTACAAGGGAATAGGAGAAGCGCGAAAGGTCAACACATGAGAGTGAAGGCGGGAATCTTGCCAGAATAGTTGAATAGGTTGATGCTTTCGTAACTGATGAAATGGATGTGGGGGAGAGTGTGGGAAGGGACACTTCGGAAATCTGTATAATACATTGGCAATAATGTGTGAGAGTATTGATGTGGAAGAAGGAAAGGGTATTTTGGGAATGAGTTAATTAGGAAGGAGGAGGTAATGAGTAAAGTGAGAAAGTTGAAGAATGATAAATCTGCAGGTATATATGGAATTAGGGTGAAATGATTAAGAATGGAAGCAAAATGGTGATTGAGTTGATTTGGAAGTTGTGGTGACAAATCGTATTATTGAGGTTTATAGTTCCCGAGGTAATTGGAGGAGAGCAGTAATTAGTACCTTATATAAGGCAGAGGGAAAAGGGAAATTGGTAAGGAAGTATAGGCGAAATTAGTTTATTGAGTGTGTAGGGAAAGATATATGCTTGGTATTTTGGTCGAAAGAGTGACTGAGAGACTGATTTGGTGAAGAAGAGGTGCATTTAGAAGAGGTAGAGAATGTGTGGATCAAATTTTTACATGGAAACAAATGATTGAGAAGAATAATAAATTGTATTTAGGTTTTAGTGATATATAATGATGGTTATGGCTTCTGAATTTAATCAAAAGTATTATGAGGATAGTGAAGCGTGTGTAAGAATAAATGGAATTGAAGTGATTGGTTTAATATTAATAGCGGAGTGAGGCAGGGATGTGTTATGTCTCCTTGGTTACTCAATTTGTATATCGATGGGTTTATGAAAAAAATTAGAGGTAGGGGTGGCAGGGGAAGGTGTTAGAATGATGGAAAATGGAAGAGAGTGGAGGGTGCCTTACTTATTGTTTGCGGATGATTTGGTTTTGTGTGGCGAATCTAAAGAGAGTTGGAGAGGATTTGTAGAGGGGTTTGGCAGGGTGTGTAAAAGGAAGGGTTTGAAAGTAAATTTAAATAAAGAGTAAGGTTATGGTAATGAGTGAGGAGAGTCCGCGGTGTGAAGTCATGTTAGATGGTAAACAACAGAAACAAGTGTCTTGAGTTTAAATATTTAGGATATGTTTTGGATGAAAAGGGAACAGATGATGCAATGTGTAGTAGGAAAGTTGTGAATGATAGGAAGGTGACTGGTGCAATTAAATCCATGGTTGATGTGAAGGGTCTAAGTCTGAGTGGGCTAGGGTTTTGCATTGGGGTATGCTGTTACCTGTGTTAATGTATAGTAGGAAACTATGGTCTGGAATAAGAGGTATAGATCTAAGGTACAATGTGTTCAGATGGACAATCTTTGGGGTGTATTAGGTGTGAGAAGAATTGATAAAATGAGTAATCGACGCATTAGGGAATTGTGTGGTGTGAAGAAATGCGTTAATGAGAGAATAAATGAGAGTACTTTGAAAGTTGGTTTGGTCATATGGAAAGGATAGATGATAGTCCTTTGGGTAAGCCGATGTATATTGGTGAGTGTGCTGGAAATCGAGACCGGCTGGGAGACCGAAGAAAAAGTGGATTGAGTCAGTAAAGGAATGCCTGGAAGAGAGAAATGTGAGTTTGGCAGAGACTAGAAGAAAGGTGCATAATAGGAGTGAATGACTGGGTTTTGTGAGGGGGTATATTTGTGGCCCACCTGGGCCGAAGGATGAACCCTACATTGACGAGATGCCATAGTAAGGGTCCGTCGCGGTCCCCTGAAGCTCTAGTGTGGATTTTCAGACTTCGACGAGTTCTCACTAAATTCAGGGGTTGGTAAGAGTGGGTTTTCTTTTCAACTTGCGTCATATTCTTCTATTACTTTTCTGTTTCCAGTGCATGCTACGCACCTTACCCCCAGTCTTGGGGAGAGAAGGTGGGTGATGATGATGATTATTATTATTATTATAATATTATTATTATTATTATTATTATTATTATTATTATTATTATTATTATTATTATTATTATTATTACTGTAGTAGTAGTAGTAACAATATTAGTCATAATTATTTACAAGTTAATGATCTATTGTAAATTTTTGTTCTTGAATTGCTAATATCATTATTTTATTTCTCTCTTTTAGGGTCCATTATCCATCTCTCTCTTTTTACTACCGGAAGAAATTGAAACAGGAGTCAAAATTTTACTCTTACTTAGAAAATGTTTCCCAGATTTACATACCAAAGCAACATTCAGTGTTGTATATCCTCTAAGGTCTTCTCATCAACCCACAGTTAAATCATCGTTTGAGGTTGTGCCATGCGCTGAAATTTCTAAATTATTCTCCAACTTTAACAGAAATAATTATGATTTTGGAACAATTTTATATCCAAATAATTTACTTAGAAACGCTGCTCGGAAGGCTGTAAAGAGTGATTACATGTTTGTTGTTGATGTAGATATGATTCCTAGTCAACACTTGCATTCAAGATTTCTTGCCTACTTAAGCACAAAATATCAAGGGAACTTTAAAAATGAACATAAAAAAACTGTGTGGGTTGTACCATCTTACGAAATCGATAATGGTGTTGATATTCCTGATAATAAATCAGATCTTCTTAAACTAATAGAAATGGGAAAGGCAAGGCCATTTTATCAGGAGCTATGCTGGAAGTGTCAAGTAAGTGGAATATGTTTAATTAAATATAAAGTTGAACATTGATAATATTTTAATAGTAAATTGAAAATAAAAATTTATTCTTTATTTTACTTTAAGAAATAATGTAATAATTTGGTTGATCATTTTGAAATATTTACAGAAACTGTATAAAATATTTTTAGAATCTTTCTCTAATTGTAAATAACCTAACCTAACCTAACTAAATATTGGTTTTACTTATTTTTACTATGCTATCACTTTGTTTACAAACTCTTCTACATCCTAAACACCAGGAATGCTGAACCGTAAATTACTTTTTTAGCATCATCATTATAAAATCATTCGGCGCCAACTCTCTCGAGCTGTAACTCCATTTATACTTATGAAATCAATATTTGTATATGAAGTACATAATAAAAAAGAATTCTTTTTAGTTGTTACTAACTGCTGTCCTGTTTCGTTTGAGAAATCGGTTTTTTTTTTTGGTTTTTTTTTTTTGGTTTTTGTTTTTTTATTGTTATTATTATAAATTATATTTATCGGTTACAGAATACGTTAATAAGTTTCAGTCGGTTAAAAACAGTGGTTTTGAAAATTTTTGAATTTTAAAAAAAAAGACATACATTCAGAGAATGACAATCGCATATATGAGGGATATTGTTTACTTTTAAGAAATCTCCTCAACTGACCAACACAAACTCCCACTTTCTGTAACTCCGACCAACTCCAACTACCATTTTCTGTAACTCCGACCAACTCCAACTACCATTATTTGCAACTCTGACCAACCCTATCTCCCATTTTCTTCAAATTGATTATGGAAGGATTATTGAATTAAATATAGTTTAACGCTTCGATTTTTTTTTTTTTTTATGTATATTTAGAATTTTTGAAAGACTGAGAGACCAGACTTGTAAAGACACACTCCAGAGAGAAATGAATACGAAAAGACAGAGGATTGATTGGCGAGGATGTAGATGTGGAGGAGAATCGGAAGGTTTTCCGTGATACATTGGTGGAGGTATCTGAGAGGATCATAGAAACCAAAACGATATACGGTACGGAAAATGAAAAGACAAACGTCGTGGTGAACAGAACTGGTGCAAGAAGCAGTCAAGAAAACTATTTTGTTGATTTGCTGAATATACCAAATGGTATGGAGGAGGATGTGCAATGCACTTCCTCCTCCATACCATTTGGTATATTCCTCCACAACATCCCCATGGTAACCCACTTAATGATCATTGTGCATGAAGTGGGTTACCATGGGGAGGTGGTGAAGGACGAGTGGCAGATCACGGACGGAAGAAAATGTTCAATTATGCTTGGAAAGATGAAAATACGGAGAAAGTACCGGGTGAAGATATGATACCGGTGGAAATCTTGGGAAAGGTGGAGGAGAAGGAGTGTATGGATGAAAGAATTAATGTAATAAGTGCTTGCGAGAAGAAAGGACACCTAAACAATGGAACAAATCAGTTCACAGGTGCCAATTTTTTTAAAAAATGTGAAAATGCAGACTGTAGAAATTACAGAGGAATTGCTTTTGACTCCACATATTGCAAAGGTGTATGAACAAATACTAGAAAAAAGATTAAGAGAGAGGGTAGAAGATAAAATGGACTATTGGCAACATGGTTTTAAACCAAATAGATCAACTATTGATCTGATATTCACTTTAAAGAAAATATGCGAAACGGGTTGGGAATTTAACAGAAAGATATATTTGGCATTTGTAGACCTGGAGAAGACTTTTGACCGTATGTACCCGAGGGGTTCCTTGTAAAATACTTAGAACGGATGAGAGTATGGGATACCCGTTAATAAAACTGAGACAGGCAATAAAGGTACTTTACGAATAGTTTATGCAAATAAGACCCGAATGGACGATTGGAGATGGTTTGACGTATGGACACTGGGGTGAAAACCAGGGTATTTGTTCTGATCTCTCCAATTTGTTTATCCTTGTCCATAGATTATTGTGGGAAAAATGATCCGGCGACCGAGTGGATGTACGTCTGTGATACGACAGAATTTGTGTTTGGTGCGGAATCAAGGGTGGCTCTGCAGAGATTTATGTAGTGTGGGATTGAGGAAGTTGAGGAGAAGGAATGGGGGAGAAGGACGGAAGTTGATGCCTGAAAGTAAAGAGGAGCGAGGAATATGAATATTAAAGTGAGGGATCAGGAATTGAAGCAGGTTGATCAGTTTAAATACCTTGGAGTTTGTTTTGGGGCGGGAAATGTTATTAGCATTGAATTGAATAGTAGAATGGAAAAGTTTAATAATGCATTAAGATAGCTATATCCGTTACTATCAGACAGAAATGCCCCTCGAAGGGTGAAAATAATAATATACGTGTGTATACCACGACCTATAATAACGTACGGTCACGAAGCGTGGGCTCTAACTACAAAAATTAGGAGTAAGGTACAAGCATGTGAAATGAGGGTGTTGGGATCCACAAAGGGAGTTACGAGGAGGGATAGAATGAGAAATAATGATGATATAAGAGAGGAGCTAGGGGTGGAGAGTATACCGAGTTTTTTTTTGAAAAGGGACAGCTGCGATGGTACGGACATGTGATGAAGATGAATGAGGATAGATACCCGAAGTAGTACTACAGATGGAGGCCGGATGGAAGACGCAGTGTGGGATAACCAAGAACCAGATGGAGTGAGAACGACCGTTGAGAGAAGAGGACGTGGGATGGAGGAGCTGGAAGAGTCGGGAATCTATAAGGACCGAGCGCGGTGGAGGGGTTTCGTCCAGAATAGCTGGCAAGCGTTCTACGCTTACAAGAGTGGTGAGAAAGATGAGAACGTGAGAATTTTTAAAGTCGATATTTAACCATTGGGATTTCTTATTAACATGATTTCCCAAGGAAAAAGTGAAAATAAAAGACAAACGCATCCGATTCATCAAACTAAACGGGTCTCTTAATCCTTTATTCTCACTTAACAATTACAACTTTAAAAATATTTTATGGTAAAAATTAAAAAATATTTTTCTTCCGACTCAATCAAAAAT
>JABUQX010035735.1:27500-37500 GCA_015478945.1 Trachelipus rathkii | reverse complement strand
TGATGGGGTATTACAGTGCATTAGTGGTTGTTGGGCGGACTAGCCTTACCTTGATTTTGGAATTAAATAGCTAACTGACTCCATCGTGGTGATCAGTGATAGGCGCTAGGGGTGGCTAAGAATAAATGAGTATGCAGATGTGACCCACCTCGCGACTGTGTCATAGGTGCGCAACCGCGGCACTACCTACTCCATAGATGCCTCCTGTGCCACCTCTAGTTTAATATAACCTTCTAGCCCTGAGTGTTTATGTTTCTTATAGGCTTATTAATTCGCTTGATGGGATAGAGTAATTAAAGCAATACTGTTGAAAAGCGAGTTATATGCACTTTCTATCGATATCAGGAAGTAGCGATATTTAATCTCCAAAGGGTCGCTAACTGGGTGGCCGGATGCGTATTAAGATGCATGAGAATGGAATGTAGACTAGGTGAGGGGCCTTGCTTATCGATTTATTTAAATATGATAAATGCAATTTTGATTGTGCGGGAATCAGAAGTAAGTTTGAGATGATTGGTAGAAAGGTTTGGTAGGGTGTGTAAAAGGAGAGGTTTGAATAGTTATTGTAGGTAAGAGCAAGGTGATTGTGGTAGGTGAGGAGAGTCTGCAGTGTGAAATCATGTTGGATGGTAGGCAACTGGAACAAATATCCGAGTTTAAATATTTAGGCTACATGTTTGGATGAAAAGGGAACGGATGATGCTGAGAGCAGTACGAAAGTTGAGTGGTAGAAAGGTGGCTGGTACAATTAAATCTTTGGTAAATGCAAGGGACAAAGTCTTAAGTGCGCTATGGTTCTGTATGAGAGTATGTAGCTATCGGTGTTAATGTTTGGTAGGGAAACTATGATGTGGAAAATTAGGTACAGATCTAAGATGCAGTTTGTTCAAATGGGTAATCTTAGGGGCGTGTTAGGTGCGATAAGAATTGATAGAATAAAGAAGTAAAGTATTAAGGAGTGGTGTGGTGTGACGAAAGGAGTAAATGAAAGAATAAATGAATGTTAAAGTGATTTGGTCATTTGGAAAGGACAGATAGTAGTTGATTGGTTAAGCAGTTATATAGTGAGTGTGATGGAAAGCGACCGGTTGGTGTGTTTGTGTGAGTGTTTGAAGGAATGGAATGTGAATTTAGCACAAGGAAGAAGAATGGTGCATAATAGGAGTGAATTACGTGGTTGTGGGCCAAGTCCAGGGGATGACGTTGTCGAGATACCACTGTGGGGGTCTGTCATGATGTGTGAAACTCGGGTGGATTTTGACTGGGACAGACGCGCTTGAGAGTATGGGAGGTTTTCCTTTCGACTGACTTAGGTCATGTTCTTCTATTTAACTATTGTTTCCGGTGCTGTCTGCACACCCCACACTTAATTTTTATTTAAGTTCCAATAAGTCAACAATTGACTGCTAGCAGACGCTTTTATCCTCAATAACGCGTTGGAAGTAGTTCCTTACTTATGAGGTACAGGCGTCACCAATGAGGAAGGCATCCATCCTGGTCCGTGCCGCCTCCATAACGCAGTACCAATTACTGACTTCTCTTTCCCGTTCTTCTACTTGCGTGGAAAGTTGGTCTCTCCCATTTCACCTGTGCCGACAACGGGAGGTGACACTGTACGACTCAGAATTGGTTACCCTAATTTGACGCATGGATATACCTCATGTCAAGGGAAAATCATTCACCCTGTCTGTTTTACAAAGTCTATTATTTCTCTCTGTCTACCATCTCTTGATTGACTACCCAGCATTAGCTACACCACGTAGTAGGTACTTTTCTGATATATGCTTCATTCCCTATGGGAATTGTCTTTCCTACATTCTAGCCGAATCTCCGCACTTTCGTTCGGACGTAATTTTTGGCCTTTTACGGGAACTGAATTTACTCTATAAGATGTAGCAAGTCTATATTGAAATTACATTTCATTATGTCTAAGTTCATATCCTATTGTTGGTTTCACACTAGTATAGCAAATATTATTATTATTATTATTATTATTATTATTATTATTATTATTATTATTATTATTATTATTATTATTATTATTATTATTATTATTTGTAACTAATTTTAAAGTTATACACCTATCAGATATTGTTGTAGTTAGGCATTCATTTGTATTGTTTGAGAGGCTAATGTAGGTTTTTAATATATCCCCACTCACTGGCATAAGCCATAATCAGGAATGGGCATAAAATATATTAGAATAATTTTCTTTTTTAATTATTTGAAGTATTTGATTCTAGTTTGTTGATTAATTTTCATTAGTTCAGCATTTTTTTTATCTTTAACTTCATTATAAATGGCAAAGAAAGAGGTTGTGGGTGGCTCTCTTCTTCGACTTAGGTCATGTATTTTTACTTAACTATTATGTTTCGGATGTATGTTATGGACCTCGTCCTCTATCTTTGGGGATTTAAAGAAAGAAAGAAAAATAAAAAGGGAGTTGATGTTGGAGAGTTCTTAGAAATAAATGTTAATCTCATGGAATAGTTTGAGAATACTGGCTTATAATCGCAAACTTTAAGCTGTAAAGAATTCCGCAAGAAAAAAGTTATAAACATTATAATGTTTTATTAATTTATATATAAAATATGTTTTTTAGATTGAAATTTTCATCGAAATAAATATAAATATTTAAAAATAAAAAATATATTTAAAATGAGATGAGAAGCTGAAAGGTTCTGAACTATCTTTTTGGAAACCTGTGTATATGGAAAATTAAAATTTTTAAAATCTTGAATCATTTGGTTTAAATATCAAAAAAGCATGTTTGAATCAAATTGGAAAACCGCTTAGTCATTTTAGTTGCATTTTTTCAACGAGGGACTTCTTAGTACTGTTTGATACTTGTATTATAAATGGTAACCTTATTTCCTTTAAATTGTTAAGTTTATCAAACTGTTAACCAGAATAAAATATTGAAACACTGTATGCTATTCCTGGAGCCAAGATGCTGTGATAGTTCTGATAATCAATCACAGCCAAGCTGTTATTGATTATATAATTATCAGAACTTGTTCGCACATAACATCGAAATAACTAGTAACTTGTAAGTAGTAAGTAAGTAGTAACTTGTATAAGACAAAGGCTGTTGATAGAACTGGATGGGAGAACATTAACAATCGTGTATCACTTATTTTTAAATGTTTTTCATTTTTTAACATTTAACTCTTAACATTTATTGTCTATGTACAATATTCTGAAATTAAACAACCATTTAAATACCAAAGTGCTAATGCGATGTTTTAATTAAAATTAATGTAATTAATTAAGGATGTGTCGCTTGGTAATAATTTGAATCCCTTGTGAACCAAGTTAGGATAATAATTGTATCTGATTGCTCGTTTTAAAGTCTCCCATACACGATCATGCCAGACATGATACCATGCACGATAGGTTTCATCACACACGAGTCGTGCCAGAACTGCTATTATTTACTTTGAAAACTGAAAATTTTGTAGGTAACGTTGATAGTTTACTCGCAAGAATTAATTCTTGAAAATCAGTTCAAATATTCAATTCAAGAAACATTTTTTTAATGGAGACGTTACCACCATTCACTGGCAGAACCCTTTACAAGGAAGGAGCACAATTATGCTTCAGTGTTAAACAAGGATTTGAAAAAAATTAAACTTCTGATTGTATAACTATTAAATTGATTTTATCAGAGAATGTGTGGAGTCTTCGATTTATGTCACTTTGGGAGTTCTATTCTGTCATCATTTCTTTTGGAGCTTTCAGCTCTGACTTCGATACAACCTCAATTGAGGTGTTCAACTCTGACACCTTTAAAAATTCTTGCACTCTACGATTCCATTCCTTATATTTATGGATATTTTTCTGTTTGCAAACCGGAGTAAGATTTTCACCATCATATGATTTTGCTGAGTCATTTTCTATGCAAATATATCTGATGTCATATACTCAGATGGGGATGTTTACATATGTTATAAATACATGCTAAGATTTTATACACACACACGCACATTAACTAATATTTTATTTTAAATTTCAGGTTTGTGAACTTCATGTTGCCGGATACCGGTTTTTAGTCTTGGATTCTGCTTTTGTGATCCATCGAGGTTTTAAATCAAAAGGAGACTTACACAAACGAAAAGATGAAGAGCTGGAGAGGAATAGGATACTCTTCAGACAGTTTAAAGTTAATCTAAAAGAGAAGTACCCAGAGTCTTCAAGAAGATGCTATTAGTAATTTATCATGAAATTGTGAACAAGATATAGGTCGTGGCGGTGGATGTTATTGGTGTTTATAAAATGATTCTCTCGTAAACTAGTCGAACAATTCGTCATTGCCATATTATGGTGCTCATACTTGGTTATGAATTATGTGTATATATTGTACTGTTGAAGGGTTCTGTTAAATTTGCTTACTGTTTATCATTAATTTGATGAAAATATTTGAATTTCTACTCTGTATTAAATTTAAATAGTCGAACCTTTGTTGTGGAACTTTTGAAGTTTTGGAGAAACATAATTTTATACATAAAAAGGTTTTATAATATTACTTATTTTAAACATTCATAGAAATTTCTCTCAGATTATTACTATTCTTAGTTATTAAAACTTTTTTTTTAAATTTTATTTTTACATTGTTGTTGTACTTTATATTCTTCGTATTCAGAAATATGTTAAGTGTCATAGGAATGCCATAGAGGTCATATAGGTGCCATTTGTAGTTTATCCTAGAGATCATATAGGTGCCATTTGTAATTATCCCTAGAGATCATACAGGTGCCATTTGTAATTTTCACTAGAGATCATAATAGGTGCGTAATTTTCCCTAGATATCATAATAGGTGCCATTTGTAATTTTTAATCATTAATAAAAATATTTTTTCATATATTTTTTATTAGTACCTATTTATTTTATTTTGTTGAGCAGCTTTAAAACCTTTTTTTCACCTTAGCAAAATATGCTTTGATATGGGAATTCTTCGTTTAAAATCTAAAGGTTTCCAATTACTAGAATAAGGCTATGATAAGAAAGGATGTGGGACCCTTAAATTATCACAGTCCACCCATCCGGTCAAGTTTTAGCTTCAGATTTTAATATTGGACTTTCGTCTTCAATACATTAGAAATACTTCTGGGTCTTTCGGTTCCATATCCTTTGGGAAAAGTATATAAAAAAAAAACTTATTCTCTATAATTCGCCTGTAAAATTCTTAAATAATTTGATCCATTTTATTTCTTGTAAGTGTTATTTAGTTGATTAATAAGTTTCATTTTTAAAAATTGTAAATCGTAAATTATTAGATTAAATATACTTTAATGTTTTTATATAACCAGTTTTCTATTTACCAAGGTTTAAAGTGGTTATCTAAGAGTACTCTTAAAGAACAGGGCTTTCTTATACTCATACGTAGGGAGGCCAAAGTTGAGACATCCGAAGCATTCTTTGGGAAAAGGTCTACCAAAAATTTGCAGTCGGTGATGTGATCGAATCACCCCATAAGGGATGACGCATACGGATCATCCAAGTCCAGCATTGTAAAAGCAGTACTGGATGTTAAATAAAGGGAACACAGAATAATCGCACCGTAGGTGAATCCTAGCTGCAACAGTATAAAGTGTTCGGATTGGGATAGGGTTATGTGAGACGGATTTACGAATTGAAATAATTGACCCACCACGGTCGCAATCACCCTTCTCTGCGGACACTTTGATGGTGTCATAGCCTAAAGGAGGGAAAAGGTCATATACATTTAAAAGGACATTTTAACAGGCCAAAATAACTTCTCAAAGTTTACATAGTAACTCTGGCAGTTAAACTAAAGGAGTGTAGCCATAGTTAAGGAGAATCTTAACACACACAAATATTCCGCTTCTTTACAATGGTTTCAATAGGCTTGCCTCCATTTGAAGAACCTCTTCGTTGGTCTCATAAAGTCGAGGATCACGAAGGAAGATACCCAAACATTTGGCTGAACAGACATCTGACCGAAAATGAAAATAGTTATTAAACATAATGTTTTGTAAAATATTTATTACTTTACCTAATATAGTTTATTTTCGCCCAAATGTCCGGACACGCGAAGGGATGCCACATTACATTCCGGTGGTAATGAGTAACCCATATCAGTGATTTAGGTTGAAATGAAGTAACCAGAGAATCATCATTCGAAGCATAAGCTTCACTAAAAAAGGAAGGAAAGTCCCCTCTCAACCTTGTCTCCCATTTCACTGGAAGGTGAGTCATTTCTAGTGGGTAACAGAAGACGCAGGTTGTGTTGGTTCTATATCTACGACGATGGAACTACTAACACTCAGACTTCAAGTTCGGGTCATCCCGGAAAAGGTGCCCTATTGCTACCCATTCTTCAGCCAAAGCAGAATGTTGAAGAGTTCAAGCTCACTGCTGCTTGCACAACAGTCAAATAATTCGAATCTGCTTCGGCAGGCTCAACTGGATGCATACTCTTGGGTTTGCCGAGATTATGCGCTATCCGACGATCTCGAGTAGTATTATGGGTAGAGAAAAAAGCCTCAAATTTATGTTTGTGGACTGGAGACTGGTTATTCTCTGATTTCTCTCTCTTCCTACTCCTCTTCCACACAACAGCCCGCCTCTTCGTGTTGCTCGCAGAGAATTAAAATCTTACTTTCAGAGGTGCTAAAATATTTTTACGTGAAGGAAGGACCTCAGAGGCAGAACGTTGTAAGCAACACTCATCAATAACGGGCCCGGTGGAACAACCAGATGATATCACCTAGGTGTGGACACATCGAGACTACTAGCAGACCAATCCAAAGGATTAATGAAAATACCTGAATTCAGGTCTGGCATGTCCAAGGGTGAATTAGTCCTAGATTCAGTTACTAAGAGTGTTTTGCAGAGAAGAACCCACCTTCCCTTGATGTTTACCCCCTTTCTCAGAACACGATGACTCTGAGAGAGAGTCTTCGGTTTAAGAAAATCAGTCACCTTGTATTTAGAATGCTTCGAAGAATTCTGCTGTACATGGGAGACCTCTGGACTGGCAGGAGGACTGTGTAGGAATGTGGCTTGGATCGATATGAGTTTAGTACCTTTAGATCTGTCATTTCAGAGAATTCAAGATTCTTCTCCCTTACCTCCATATACTCTTCTGAAAATTGGAGTAACTGGGAGAGTCTGAGCCGCTCATTCTCTTGAGAATGGAGAACTGGCCTGTAGATTTCACAAAGGAGAGACAGTGATCAGCTTTGGAGACTCTGGCGGGCAGACACCAGTTGAGGAATGGGTCCGGGTGACTGAATATCAGAGCAATCACTGGGAGGCAAAGAGATGGAGACTGCTGGAGCATGTCCAGCAAGCTCCCCCATCTATTATTTTATGAGTCGGGAATGAAGTCTAGGACTCGGCATTCTCCATTGACAATCAACGTCGAGGTGGAGGACCCAAAGAGCTATCAGTAGAGATGGCTGCAGCGTAAAAGCGGTATCCTGGTTCATCAGGAATTCTAACCTGGGAGGGGGTGGGATTCAACGAGTCTAACTCATACGGCTGCAGCATAAGAGCGACCTTTCGGCTTTCTCGATCGAGCTATATGTCGTGCTTCCTGTCTGCTCAACTTTTGCAAAGTTCACAGTGAAACAAAAATTTCTGTAAAGCTGAAATATGGGTCACTTGAGGCTGTTAGCACTATGATTTTCCTTGCAATTTAAATTGAAAGAAAGGTTAGGGCAAAAAATATGATTTTCCTTCCCACACCGAACACCCCCCATATAGCCACCTCTTCGGTTCCTATCTTTACTGGGCTATTTTCAAAGACGGATACTAATGAAGTTTTGACCGTTCTCAGAGCCCTTATCATCACTACTGGTACCACCTCAACCTCATCCATCTCCCATATCCTCCTGATGATATAACGTAGTCTCTGATATTTTATGTTCTCCTCTCTTTCATAGAGGGCAACTTTTCCATCGTATAGGAACCCAAACTCTATTAATTGGCATTTTCGTGCTGGTTTGTTGATAAGCACAATACCTGGTCTATTGTTTGGTACAAAAATGTTGGTAAGTGCTCCCAAATCATATAGAATTCGAACTTGTTTGTTTACAACTATTGCAGTTGGGTTGTAATTCCAGTGATTATTAGGGGCTGCAAGACCATTTATCTTGCAAAGTCTAAAGCGAATTAGTTTTTTGTATACAGTTTCATACCTAGAAGTTTCTCACATCGGGACAATATATGGGGGCACTATCTCTGCCGATTCATTACACATCCTGCACTTACCTAAGTTATCGACTCCCTCTATAAACTTCTTGAACCAGTATGTTCTTAGACACCAGTCCTGAACTGTGATCAGAGGTTTTTCATCATGTAATTTTAAAAATCCTTTCCCAATTGTCATTACCTTTTTTTTATATAAATATTTGACATGTAAGTTTCCTTTAAAATATATATTATTTTTTAAAGGCTCTTTTCATTTAATGCATTCTGCATTTTAAGTTGATGCCATATTTATTAAGGTAGTCGTTTGCCTTTTTTTTTTTTTTTCTTCTTCTTCTTTTGACGTTGTTCCAGGCTTACAATCTTCGTGTTCCTTTAACCAACTAATGAATTGTTTTTTCTTTTAGGTATTCTCCCATTCAAACTATTTCACTCTTATGAGCCCCATCTATGTGTAGTATTCCCATGCCTCCATCTCGTGGTATGTATATTCGAGCTGTGCACTAATTAGTTTATTTGCCTGAATTAGTTTTCTTGTTATTGTATCCAAGGTATTTATTTCATGTCAGTATTTTACTACAATTCCGAAACTGTATTTTATCACTGGTATTGCCAATACCTCGAATGATTCTATTTTATTTTTTGGGCTTTAAAATTCAGTTTTTAGTATCTTAAACATATTCCTTTTTCACTTTCTCTTTCATAATTGCGATTTCAACACCATCTGATTCATCCACTTCTATGTATGTATATGTAAGTTTTCTCCTGTTCCAATTCTTTATCACTAAATCTACAGTAACGCCACTTACATTGGTTATACGACGAATGCCCTTCGGCAGCGTATGTTGCAGCACAGATACAAACCAAGTAAGATACAACACCATATGCAGGAAGAACACAAAAAATTATATCAATATGAAACTAATAATTACTATCAAATTTGATTAAAAAGAGGAATTTTGGGCATCTTAGGCCTGGCGGAGTCCCTTCTTATAAGAAAAGCATCAGACCGATTCATCAATAGTAAAATATAAGCGAAATGTCCTATTACACTAAGGATAATTTTTTAATAGAAGAAAGAGCGAAAAAAGACACAATCTAAATTAATGCTAAACTCGGACATTTATTTTTTAATGATATTCATAAATTTTAGTGTTTATCTTACTTATTATGTTTGAAATAAATGAACTATCCTAATTTTAATTTTTGCTACGTTGATAATACAATAAAACCAAATACTCAGTTAGAATTTTTTCCTTTTTTTTCAGAAGGCAAATTATTTCTCGAGAGTTACTGAGAAGCAGAGGTTTTGACATAAAACAAATACGGTTTTTTTGGTAAGATATAGGTTACCTTCTTGCACAATAATAATAATAATAATAATAATAATTAATCAATATAATAATAAAATAATAATAATAATAATAATAATAATAATAATAATAATAATAATAATAATAATAATAATAATAATAATAATAATAATAATAATAATAATAATAAAAATAATAATAATAATAATATATATATATATATATTATAATAATAAATATACATTTTTACATACCTTTTTATTATAATATAATGAGAGTATATTATATATAATATTATATATATAATATATATAGGTTTATTATATTTGTATATATTATATATATATATATATATCATAATTATAATATCAGTCCCGGACTGGCTCCTTTGGGGGCCCTCGGCTAGAGATTGAAAAGGGGCCCCTTACCGGAGAATTTAGAGGGAATAGATTAGTAGAATATGTAATTTTTGAAAATTAGGCTTACATGTTTAAAAAACACATTTACATAT